>LNAC01000866.1:352990-406154 GCA_002007465.1 Ailurus styani | reverse complement strand
AAAGAAAAAAAAATTCAATGAATTTAACTTTGAACGACTGAAGAATCATGGGGAAAAAGCCATGAATTGTCTCCGTTGCTTTTCCATAGTTCTGGGGTTCCGCAATGCTTAGGAGTCTTGAACTTGACTTTGGGTGGTTTGTGTTTTTTTGGTTTTTTTTTTTCTCTTGGTCTTCTGGGGGAGGGGCCTGTTGCTGTGATTCTCAATGTTTCTGCCCGAGGCGGATTCCCACCGCCCTTGCCAGGGGCCAGGCTAAGTAATCAGCTCGGGTTCGCTCCCAGGAGGTTTTGTTCCCTGAACTCTTTCCGTACCCCATTGGAGGACGGGACTGAATATGGTGGCTCCCAGTCTCTGACCCGGAGGAGCTGAGAGCCTGGGGCCTCAGTCCTCTGCGCACCTCAGAGAAAAGCAATCCCTCCCGTGTCCTGGTCTCCGGCCGCGCTCCGAGCTCACCTGGCCTGTGACCGAGTGTCTCTAAATCTGGCGTGGCCCCGTTTAGAATCTCCAAACCCGGCAGATTCCTGCAGCCGCTCCTGCACCGCTCCTCCCAGAGGAGGAAGGAGGGGGTCTCTCCGGGTCTGTCGCCCGTGGGGTCCCCACTCACTGATCAGTGGCCCGGCTGAGCTTCAGATCACAGCCCAAGGTAACCCCGAGCTGAGAGACACCTCAGCTCAGCTCCTTCGAGAAAGTGGTCAATTTTCTGTTCCTAGAATTGCTGCTCTTGTTTTCTTCGATCTCCAGTAGAATTTGCAGGTGTTCAGAATAGTTTGATAGCTCTCTGGGTGAATTCCTGGGACCTGATGATAACTGGGGCGACGTCCCTCAGTGGAGCCGACTTCTAACAGTTCCGAGTCTGTGCTCCGCTGCTCACTCCCTTGCCGGTAGCCGGCCCCTCCCCCCGGGGTCTATCTTCCCGTCGCCTCAGATTCACTTCTCCGCACGTCCTACCTTCGAGAAAGTGGTCAATTTTCTGTTCCTAGAATTGCTGCTCTTGTTTTCTTCGATCTCCAGTAGAATTTGCAGGTGTTCAGAATAGTTTGATAGCTCTCTGGGTGAATTCCTGGGACCTGATGATAATTGGTCTCCTACTCCTCCGCCATCTTGCCTCTCCCCCTCTTTTGACTGATTTTTGTTGACTGTTTACTTATTTTGTTGACTGAAGCTAAGACTTCTAGTACAATGTTGAACAACGATGGTGAAAGTAAACATCCCTGTGTTGTTATGTTTCTGACCTTAGGGGCAAAGCTCTCAGTTTTACCCTCATTCAGCTCATTCAGAATGATACTCACTGTGGGCTTTTCATAGATGGCTTTTATAATATTGAGGTATGTTCCCTCTATCCTATACTGTGCAGAGTTGTAATCAACAAAGGAAGCTATATTTGTCAAATGTTTTTTCTGCATCAATTGAAAGGATCATACGGTTCTTGTCCTTTCTTTTATTAATGTGATGTATCATGTTGATAGATTTGATTTGCAAATGTTGAGCCAACCTTGCAGCCCAGGAATAAATCCCACTTGGTCATGGTGAAAAATCCTTTTAATGTACTGTTGAATCCTACTGGCTAGTATCTTAGAATTCTGGCATCCATGTTTGTCAGGGATATTGGTCTGTAATTCTCCTTTTTGGTGGGGTCTTTGTCTGGTTTTGGGGTCAAGGTAATTCTGGCGTCATATACTGACTTTGGAAGTTTTCCTTCCATTTCTGTTTTTTGAAAGAGTTTCAGAAGAATAGGTATTAGTTCTTCTTTAAATATTTGGTAGAATTCTCCTGGGGAGCCATCTAGCCCTGGACTCTTGTTTTTGGGAGGTTTTGTATTACTGATTTAATTTCTTTGCTGGTTACAGGTCAGCTCAGATTTTTTATTGCTTCCTGTTTCAGTTTTGATAGTTTATAAGTTTATAAGAAATGTATACATTTCTTCCAGATTACCTAATTTGTTGGCATAGAGTTACTCATAATATGTTCTTAAAATTGTATTTCCTTGTTGTTGGCCATGATTTCTCCTCTTTCATTTATGATTTTATTAATTTGGGTTGTTTTTCTTTTCTTTTGGATAAGTCTGGGTAGAGGCTTATCAATTTTATTAATTCTTTGAAGGAACCAGCTTCTAGTTTTATTGCTCTGTTCTACTGTTATTTTGGTTTCTGTTTCATTGATTTCTGCTCTACTCTTTATTATTTCTATTCTCTTCCCTGGTTTAGGCTTTCTTTGGTGTTCTTTCTCCAGTTTCTTTGGGTGTAAGGTTAGCTTGTGTATTTGAGACTTTTCTAATTTTTTGAGAAAGGATTTTATTGCTATGTACTTCCCACTTAAGAACCACTTTGCCATATACCAAAAGTTTTGAGCAGTTGTGTTTTCATTTTCATTTGTTTCCGTTAATTTTTTTAAATTCTTTAATTTCCTGGTTGACCCATTCATTCTTTAATAGGATGCTCTTTAGCCTCCAAGTGTTTGATTTCCTTCCAAATTTTCTCTTGTGATTGAGTTCAAGTTTCAAAGTGTCATTGTCTGAAAACACGCAGGAAATGACACCAATCTTTTGGTATGAGTTGAAACTTGATTTGTGATACGATATGTATCTGTTCTAGAGAAAGTTCCATGTACAGTGGAGAAGAATGTGTATTCTGTTGCTTTCAGATGGAATGTTCTGTGTGTGTATATATATATACATATACATATACAGATATACAGATATACAGCATATATATTTGAAGTCCATCTGGTCCAGTAAGTCATCCAATGCCCTTGTTTCCTTGTTGATCTTCAGCTTAGATGATCTGTCCATTGCTATGATTGGGGTGTTGAAGTCCCCTACTATTATTGTATTATTATCAATGTGTTTCTTTAGTTTGGTTATTAATTGGTTTATATAATGGGCTGCTCCCATGTTAGGAGCATAAATATTTATAATTGTTAAATCTTCTTGTTGGATAGACCGTTTAAGTATGATATATTGTCCCTCTCCATCCCTTACTACAGTCTTTGGCTTAAAATCTAATTTGTCTATTATGAGGATTGATACCCCAGCTTTCTTTTGAGAATGCATGATAAATGCTTTTCCACCCTCTCACTTTCAATCTGGAGGTGTGTTTGGGTCTAATGCCAAACTATTGTTCCTACCCCTGTAGATTAAGGACCTCCTGTCTCAAGCTGTTTTCAGGATTTTCTCTTTATCTCTGAAATTTGCAAACTTCACTATGTCAGGGTGTTTATCTCTGTTTATTGATTTTGAGGGGGGTTCTCTGTGACTCATGAACTTAAATGCCTGTTTCCTTCCCCAAATTAGGGAATTTCTCAGCTGTGATTTTTCTCAAATATGCCATCTGTCCCTCTCTCTCTTTCATTTCCCTCTGGGGCGCCAATAATTCTAATATCATTTCACTTTATGGTAATACTGATTTCTTGAAGCCTCCCCTCATGGTCTATTAGTTGTTTTTCCTCTCTTTTCCTCAGCTTCCCTCCTTTCCATCATCCTGTCTTCTATGTCACTGACTCTTCTGCCTCATTTACTCTAGTTGTTAAAGCAGCCATTTTAGACAGCATCTCAGGTAAAGCATTTCTAATTTTGGCCTGATTAGGCTTAATTCTATACCAAGAGATTCTCTATTGGCTTTTTTCAACCCCAGCTAATAACATTTTTTATTTGAAATAGAATTCGAATTTGAATTCCAGCTATGACATTTTGCTTATATCCATATCCATTAGGTCTGTGGTAGAGAGTATTACCTCTGGTTCTTTCTTTTGTTATGAATTATTCCTTCTAGTGGTTTTTCCTAGAGAAGAATGGATGAAGGAGAGAACAAAATCAAAAATATCAACCATGACCCAAGTGAAATACACACTAGACAAATTGGAAGTCAGAAATCAAAAAGGAAAAGAAAAAGGTTTAAAAGGGGGGGAGGAGGAGAGAATATGATCTCACAGGTGGACAAAACAGGGCAATCCACTCAGTCCTGGGTGTACTTTCATCTCTTTGGTAGGAGACACTAAATCCACAAACTGCAAAGAAAGCAAAGCTTATATATATACAAAAATAAAACTGAATACAGTGAAAGGAAGCCAAAGATGTATGTATAAAATGTCGATATAAAAATGAAACTCACAAAATGACTTAAAAACAGATTTAATAAAATAATAAACTAGTTGAAAAAAAAAGAAAAAAGAAAATTTTAAACTGAAAGACTAAAGACTCATGAGAAAAAATCTCTAATTCTATATACTACTTTCCCTAGTGCAGGAAGTTTTTTTGGTTCTCAGTAATCTATAAACTTGGTATTTGCCTGAAGATCCTGCTGGTCTGGGGAAGGGACCTGTTGCACTGATTCTCAGGTGTCTTTGCCTGGGCAGAGTTTCACCACTCCTTTCCAGGGCGCTAGGCTCAAAAGCTGCTTTAGGTTGCTCTATGAGGCTTTTGCTCCCTGAAGGCTTTTTTCATTGCTTAAGAGGATAAAAAAAATGGTGGCCCCCAGATATCCAGCTCTGGAGCTGAATGATCATGAACTCCACTCTTCAGTGCATCCTCAGGGAAAAGTAATCAATCCCTTTCGTGTGCACCAAACTCCACAGACCCCTGCAGTGCATTTCCACACCAATCCTCTCAGGGGAGGCATAAATGTCTCATAGGAGCCCCACTGCTTCCTATGCCCCCAGCTCTGGGATCATTTGCCCAATCCTATGGGCACCTGTGCTGTTCCTCCCAGGGGAAGGAGCAGGGTTTCCCAGCAGTTGTCACCTGCTGGGACCCTGCTTGGAGAGTAGTCTCCCAGTGGCACAGAAGTTTGTGGTTTATGGCAACTCCTAGCTGAGACACCACTCTGGGGCTCATTAATTGTAGTCAGCTTCCCCTCTCCAGTGCTTGGGAACTCCATCACACTCAGGCATCCTCATTCTTTCTGTGACCCTAAGGATCCTGAGACCACACTGTCTTACTTAGGATTCTGCCCCACTTTGCCACCTGAGCACCTTTTAGGCAGGGATGTCTCTCAGTGGAGCAGACTTCTAAAAGTTCTGATTTTATGCTTAGTTGCTATATCACTTTCTGATAACAAGCTTAAGGAGTCTTCCTCTCCCATGGCTTATCTTCTGATATATATCCCTCTGATTCACATCTCTGCACCTCCTACCTTGCAAAAAGTGGTTGCTTTAATATTTGTAGAATTGTAGCAATTATTTTCTTAGATTTCAGGCTGAATTCACAGGTGTTCAGAGTGATTTGATAGATATCTAGTTGAATTCAAGGGCCCAGAGGAAATAAGGGTCTCCTACTCTGCCACCATCTTCCCTCCCTCCTCGCAACATATAACTGTTTTAAAGATTTTATTATCCCTGTCCTATCATTGTACTTGGGAAATGCATAACTTATTTGGTCTCACAGGTTAATTGCTGGAGAGGAATTTTCCCTCAGGATGAATCATCCCTTGAGTTGCACTTAAATCTTTTTTTTCTTCATTTTTTAAAAAAAATTAAAGTAGGTTCTACTCCCAGTGTGGGGCTTGAACTCATCACCCTGAGCTCTAGAGTTGTATGCTCTACCAACTGAGTCAGATAGGTGTCCCAGAGTTGCACTCAGATCTAATTTAGATATATTTAGGTGAAACTCTAGACTTTGGACTTTAGAGTTGATACTGGAACAAGTACAGATTTTTAGGGCTATTGACATGGTTTGAATATATTTTGTATGTAAGAAAACATGAACATGGGGAGCCAGAAACAGAATGTGATAGACTGAATGTGCCCCTCCAAAATTTATATTAAAACCTTAGACCCCATTGTGATGCTATTAGGAAGGAGGGCCTTTGGGAGGTTTTTAGATTTAGATGAAGTCATAAAGATTGGATCCCCCACGATGAGATTAGAACCCTTTAAGGAAAAAGAAAGAGGCACCAGCTCTTCTTCTGCCAGCATGTGAGGAAAGAGGAAGAAGGCAGCCATGTGGTAGCCAGAAAGAGGGCCCTCTTCTTGAGAATTGGGTCTACTAACATCCTAATATTGGCCTTCCCAGGCTCCAGAACTGTGAGAAATAAATAAGCTGTTGTTTAAGCCACCTAGTCTGTGGTGTTTTATTATATCAGCCCAAGCTGCCTAAGTCAAGCTGCAAATATAGCATGTAGTATAACCTCAAACTGATTAAAACAGTTAGGATATTGAGTATCTACATTAATGGAAGCAACAAAGGTATGGTTCTCTTTGCCCAGTTCAATCAGATAGATCAGTTCTGTTATCAAAGATACAGATCCTGTCTTTCCTTCTACTCAACTCTCATCAGTGCCAGCTTCATCCCGAGTTATCTCTCATGATTCCAAGTTGGGTATATTTACCATTAGAACTTCATGCTTCCTTCTACAAGTTAAACAGGAAAAAGAAAGACCTCTCCCACACTTGGGGAAAACCCATCCCTTTCTACAACCTGAATACTCAAAATATGTCAAGTATCAACCCTTGAGTTGCTAGCAGTCTTCAGAGGAAGATCGTATATTATATAGTTTAGACTAATGAGAATCTACCTTCCCTGTAATAGAGTAAGCTTTCCCTGCATTAGAAGAATGAGGTGGATATTCAAACTAAGTTTCCATTAGAAGAAGGAAAACAGGAATAAATGAATGTCAGGTGGGCAAAACATTATCCATTGCATAGTAGTATACATAACTCATTTGAACCCAGTTTTATCTGTGAATTCATATTCTGGGGTTCCATATATCCTCCATTTTGCAGACAATACTGAGTAATCTACCAAAAGAAAATAACTGCTGAAAAAGTTTACATACATTCATACATGGATAAAAAGATCCATCAGGTGTCACAAGTCACACCACAGAGTATAATTATATACTCACAGAGGTGACTTCAAGTTCCAAAATAATTTTTAAAATCAAAGGTGAAAATCAGAATTCTATAGTTTTTATAGTCAGTTATTCAGTTTTCAGTGCTTTGACCATAATCTTTCAGTTAACTTTCTCCAGGTTATCCCAAAGTCAGTGCACTTTTTTTCCATATCTTCCTCAGGACAATCTAACCTTGATTCTATCCAACCATAGTGAATATAAAAAAATAACCATTATTAATGGACTCTCAAAATCCTAACCTCAACCCAGAAAATGGGGAATATTATTTATGAGTACTCCCATAATCACTGATGACCTCAGTCAGAATTTGAACCCAATAAAAGATTTGGTCTTTAGTATATAATACACTGCCATAATATAAGTCAAAAGATTAAAAATAACCTAAGAAAACTAGGTTAAAATGTAATGGCAGTCATTTAGCACTGACCCTTTACATTGAGCTCTTGAGGTTTCTACTTATAGCAATTACAAGTACTTTGATAAACTTTATGGTTTTTTTTCATCTTTGTGTTTATATAAGTTCTTACATTATGAGTACCTTCTTACATTAGGTGTACCTTTCTCTTCATTTATTATAATATTTAAATTTAATTGACAAAGTAATATCCTTAAAATTTATAAATGGTCTTTTGACAGTACTTCATTACAGTAAAGCAATTTCCTGACTTTCACTAATGACCAGACTGATATCTTCTTAAAATTGAACACAATGTATCTATCAAAATTACTATTCACCATCTGGGTCTCCTTGAAAGCTTGTTTGATGCCAAGCTATTATTTCTGTAGAAGAAAAGAAAATGGACCAAGCTGGAAGCACTCAAAAGGCCTTAAAAATTTTTTCTCAGGGCGCCTGGGTGGCTCAGTGGGTTAAAGCCTCTGCTTTCGGCTCAGGTCATGATCTCAGTGTCCTGGGATCAAGGCCCGCATCAGGCTTTCTGCTCAGCAGGGAGCCTGCTTCCTCCTCTCTCTCTCTGCCTCTCTGCCTACTTGTGATCTGATCTCTCTCTCTGTGTCAAATAAATAAAATCTTTAAAAAAATTTTTTTTTCTCAGATAGGGCATGCACTTGATTAGCCTCTAGCAGTCAAAATGTAAGAAATAGAAATAAATATTTAGCAATGTAAAAGATAAGTATAGGAACAGATAAAACAGAAGATGGTATGGACTATGTAAAATGAATCAAGGGCCAATCAGATCTGACACACATCTGTTTAAAAGTAATTTCAAGCTATCAAACAACCAGTATTTTGAACACAACAAGTCACTGAGTAATTATGTGACTGAGTAATTAAGTGATTATTTGCTCAAGGCATTGTGAAAGCAGTCTTCAGAAGTCTCCTTGTTCTTGAGTCCCAATTCCAAAACTTAATAACTGTGTGACTTTGAGCAAGTCACTTGGCCTCTCTATTCATCATGTTCCTGACTTGCAAAATAAGGGTGATAATAATTATACCTTCTTTATGATCATTCATAAATATTTTAAAAGGTGGTACATGTAAAGCACAGTTGAGCACATTGTGAGCTCCTTCTACATGTTACCTATTATAATCAATTTGAAGAAAGAGAAAAATCAGCTATATATTAAATGAAATTATTTCCAAATTTTCAAGTGATCAAATGTAGTATCTAAAGCCAGAGAGTGAATGTAGATAAAGAAGATGACTAAGGATTGAGCCCCGGAGTATTCCAATACTAATAGATCAAGTAAAAGTGAGCAAAGGAGACTAAAAAGGAACAATAGTGAGGTAAGGAAAAAAACATGAAAACATGCTTCTTAGAATATACGTAAAGAAATTCTATTTAAGGGCGCCTGGGTGGCTCAGTGGGTTAAAGCCTCTGCTTTCGGCTCAGGTCATGATCTCAGCGTCCTGGGATCGAGGCCGCATCGGGCTCTCTGCTCAGCAGGGAGCCTGCTTCCTCCTCTCCCTGTCTCTCTGCCTGCCTCTCTGCCTACTTGTAATCTCTCTCTCTGTGTCAAATAAATAAATAAAATCTTTAAAAAATAAAAAAAAAGAAATTCTATTTAAGAGGAAGCAGAGCAATTATACAAATTCCGTGAATAGATCAAGTAAGATGAAGACTGAGTCCTGAATATTAGATTCAGCAACATGGTGGTCAATTGTGACCCCAACAAGAGCAGTTTTCATAGTGAATGGGGATGGAACCCCAATATGAATTTAAGAAAGAATTAGAGGAAAGGAATTGAAGGCAGAATGTGTAGACAAATATTTCCTGAAATTTAATCATTAATCATAAACCTTCTAGATAACCCTGGAAGGTTAAGTATGTGTGTTTGTATTTTACAGGTAAGAAAACTGAGGCTGAGAGAGAATAAAGATTCAACCCAAAATGAAAAAGCTAGCAAAAAGAACTGGGATCTAAATACAGATGTCTAACTTCAAAGATAGAGTTCTTACTTGTTCCATGCATTCAGCAAACATATGTCGAGTGGTTACTATGTGCATACACTACATGATACATAGTACTGTTAAATGTTTATCTGAACAATTATCTAGGCAGTTTCTCAGAATAGTGCAAAGATGACCTGCATCAGAATTAATCATCGGCATCTTAAAAATTTAGATTCCTGAACTTTATCACAGATCCTCTGAATGAGAATCTCTGGGGGTTTTAGCATTCTAAGAGATTCTTACTCCCACCAAATTTTAAGAGTTGCTCATCTGGTGAAATGTTTTGTTTTGTTTTATTTTCTCCTAAGAATGAATTAAAAATATGTATAATTTTTTAAAATTTCTTCACCTTCTATCCTTTCTATATCTCATTTGCAGGAGTGAAAATCCACTTGGTAACTCATCCCAACAAACTTTCAATGTTGTTTCACAATACTTTTTACAGGTAAATAAATTTTGCTAGAATAATAAACACTTTCTTTTCTACCCAAACCTCTCAACACAAGTTTCCAGAATTTTGAATAGTCTTACACATTGTATTTTTTCTTTAAGATGGGGTTTTACTTGATGACATGTTAATTAGGAAAAAAATCTGCTTTTTAAACCAAATCACTGTGTTTAACACAGGATATGAACTTGGGTTTTCAACTCCAAAGGAGAGGATTCCATTGAAAAATATTTTTAGTGAAGGGAAAAATGCACTTACCCATTGTATATATCAGGTCAGTCACTGCTCATACTATTGGTTGAGATAGTATTTCCACTGGAGTGTCAGAAAATCACCCTATTGTAATCACTTGATCTCTCTTTTCTAATAATTCAAGAACACTGGTTTGCTGCACCTATTCAGAGGACACTTTATTTTGTACCAGTTCTTTGCTTTCTATCCAGAAACAGCTGCTTCATCTCCTGTGACACAGGATGTAATAAAATGGAGTAAACGGAGTAGAGTATTTTGATAGATTAATCACTGCAGGGTGCACAATGTTCACAGTACTCATGGTGAAAGTGAAGAGATTATACCAAAATGACATCTGTTTTCATCTATGTAAATTGCTATACTTTGAATCTGCTGTTATTTAGCAGATGTGTAGATTTAATTATTAGGATTGCATAACCACTGGGAAAAGCACAGAATTTTATTGATAGCTTTCCACTTACGGTAATTGCAGAATAAGTAAACTGCCTTTGTCTCCTTCCTGGAATAAAACTAAAAAAGTTAAACCTATAGGGAATGTGTTATTTCTTATTCTTAAGGTGTATATGAACACTTGTGTTGATATCTACATATGAATAAAATTCCAACAAATGGGTATAACTGTTTAATAATTCTTTTTCTCATAGGCTGCAATTAAAGACCCACTTTCAGTAAAATACTTCAGAGATGGTTATTGGTCCATCATCTGTAAGGCTAAAGATCTTTTTCTGGACCTCTAGGATTTTTAGGGTTTTCTGACAAATTGGTTGTGGGGTACATTCTATATGGCACTGAACAGAGTTCACAGAGAGTGGCCCACAGTCACACATCATACAGATGCTAGAGTGCATATTCTGCCTATTCCACCGTTACCGTAACTGAACCAAGAATCCAGGGGGAACTATGCCTTGCCTTGAAAGCTACCATTTTGCATCTTCCCCACCTTCACTGTGATAAGCCTTCAGGAAACATCACCCTAAGCACTCCTTAGTTGATGTCCCATTACCTGGGCTCTTACTCACATGGATCTGTACATCTTCTTAATCTGACTGAAGGTTCGACCACTCACGGACCTCTCTGACCATCTACAATATTCTCTAAATCTCTCTACCTGTCACTGACAAAACACCTTTTATCTTTAATTTCTACAAACATGCCCTTCAATCCTAACAAAAATTTACTGTCCTCTAAGGATGTTTCTTTGAATGTAGCCAATTCAAGTGGCATCTTTTCTCTCCCACACCACTTGTTTCACTGGGTCTAGAGGTGGTGAGGCTGTCTATTTATTCCCCCATTGCCACTCAAGGATTGTTGTCTTGGCTTCCTCTCTAAAATACTTTAGTTATTGTGAAATTCAAGCTATTAAACCATACCATCATTGTCTTTCCTTGTTGAATTCATACCCACATCTCCAACTCATTCCCCTTATTCCTTGAAGAATTTAGCAACTGCTCACTTGTCCTTCTAAAGAAGTATTCTGGTCAAAAATTTTTAATACCTTTTGCTCCTTTTTTTAGTACCATCATGTTCAGGAAGAATTTTCAAAATATTTAACAAGTATGGAATGGGGAAAAAAACTGGTAGGCTACACCTGTGTATACCAGCTATCAGTCCCCCTCAGTTGTCAAATCTACTTCTTATTGCTCATTTTATATGTCCCCTTACCAGAGAGGCCTTCTCCAATTAGTCCACATAAATTAACCACACCTTCCCACAAATCACCACTTTCTAATTGTTTACCTTTTCCAAAGCACAGGTGCCATGTAATATATTTGTGAGTTTACTAATGTATTCTCTTTCTCTCTTTTTTTAATAATTTATTTGTGAGACAGAGCATGATGAGCAGGGGGAGGAGCAGAGGGAGAGGGACAAGCAGACTCTCCACTGAGCATGCAACAGGAAATAGGGCTTGATCCCAGGACCCAGAGATCATGACCTGGCTAAAGTCAGACACTTAACCAACTGAGCCACACCCAGTCACCCTTAATAATGTATCATCTTTCTCTTCTAACTAAAATATAAGCTACATGAGGACCTGGGCTTTTTCCCTTCACAGTTGTTATCCCAGTGCCTAGAGGAGTGCCTGACACAAAACTGGTGTTCAGTAAAACTTTCTTGAAAAATAATTTTTCACATTTTAGAATGAACACTGGGTGTTATATGCAACTAATGAATCACTGAACCCTACAACAAAAACGTATGATGTACTATATGCTGGCTAACTGAACATAATAAAAAAGAAAAAGAATTTTGAACCCATATAGGAGTTTGAGTGGTGAAATTATCAGACTTCCACTTTGTGCTATTTAGCCTTTGAATGTGAATTATTTCCTCAATATTTGAAATATTTTTATATGGGTCAGAAAATAACACAATTCTACTTTAGAAAAGAGTAAATTTAATACAAGTATGCCAATATGCCCCCAAATTCTCAGCAACTACCAATATTCAGGTCTATCTCTATTTAATAAAAAACAGACACATTAAATCTCATGGAATAAAGTGGCTCATGAAACATCCGGGGTGATATCTTGGGTCATGATATAGACAAACATGTAGAAATAACATCATTTCAACCTTGGATGGTAGGAATATATAAATGAAAAATAGGATTCAGTCAGTGAAAGCAATACTAAATTTCTGCCTCTGCCATGCATAAGTTTCCTGTCTTCCAGAAAATAGCATTAGAAGAAGCACAATTCATTTATTCATTTGGGGATTTGCCATGTAAAATAGAATATATGGCATGAATTGCAGTAAGGGGGCACATTATTCTAATATTTTCTAACAAGCAAGCCAAGTTTGCCAGGTTCCACATTAGCATTTAGTCATTTGTCCTATAAGAAAAATGCAAAATTATTTATTTGTACCTCTTACAACTTTGCTTGGTTAAAGTTGTATCTGCATAATAGGAAGTGTGCTAGAAGGAAAAGGAAATATGCTTATGGCATCTACCATAAAAAGAAGCTATTAAAATGACAATGTTACTGATTTCTTGAATGTTGAAAATAAGTACTCCATGAAAACATCATTCCACAATAACAGGCTAAAGTAGAGACTTTTATTAACAGAATCCTCACGGTTATTATTCCCTGGACCAGAAGGCAGTTTACATCTGACAAAAGGGTTTCATCTCTAACTACGGGCACAAATAGTGGCCATGCTTCATGTAAAAGCATGAGCATAGTGCAGCAGAGATGAGGGAGCAAGAACTTACCATAACCTTTCAACAAGTTCTCATTAAAAGGAGAAAAATAAAAAACAAATTTCAAACTGATGGCAAAGTCTGGAATTATTTTTTGTAATAGAATCATATTCAACAAGTCAATTTTAACTTACAAAGTGTACCAGTAACTTATTCTATTAACAGATTAGATTTTAAAAATATGATCCATTAGAAGCACCTTAAAATTTTTTTATACATTGTCATTTATAATTTTTGCCAAATTTTGCTCTATGCCCTATTTTCTTCACGATGTTTTTATTATTTTCTGGGTCTTGAAGAGCCAAATCTCTCAAGTCTGAGCCTTTATGAGGTCACATTTCTCCAGTGCTGAACTATATACTAGCAAATGCAATAAGATTTCCCCCCTTAGACCAACCAAGCAAACCTCTGGAGATGGGGCAGAGTCCACTTCCCCCAAAACCCATTGCTTTGTGGATCTAGGATAAATACCTGGACAAAAATTGAGTACCCATGTGAAATAGAGATGGAAAAAAGCTATTCTCACTAAAGAACCAAAGTCAAAATTTGAAAACTGTTTTCAAAGCACAGCTCGTTATGACTTACACTATCGCCACATGATGTCAAAATAACTTGAATTTTTTTTGAAAGTATTCAAACCATGATCTAGTCAAACTTAAAGAGAAACTTAAGTCTCCTACAGTGACATCAGGAAAGTGAAGTCAGTATAGTGGGACTTGGCATCAGACAAATTATATTGAATCCCAGCTCTGACATTTACTCTCTGTATAACCTTGGTCAAGCCACTTAATTTCTCTAAGTTTATGTGGTTATCAGGTATAAAATGCTCAGGATATTATCAACTTCCAAGAGTAGTTTGAAGTTTGAAAGAGATAAAGTAAATATAAGGTTCTGAAATATTCTTCACTACATTATCTAGTTTTAGTTTGAGCATAATAAATGCTCAATAAATATTATTGAATATGTAATTTAAAATGTATATACATATTGAATATGTAATTCAAGAAAAGAGAGAAGATAGTGGGAAACCCAAAACCAAATACTAACATGATGAGCTTGGAAATTTTAATGGAATGGGGACCCCTTGACTTTTAATATATACTGTATTAAAGCAGCTCCATAATTAATAACAATATTTACTAAACCTTTGCCATAAGCCACGTGGAGTGCTCAACACCTCATACACTACCATATTTAATCCTCCCAAGAAACTTATTTACAAACGATGTAACAAAGTCATAGAAACATTGAATTGCTTGCTGAGGCATCAAAACAGTTAAACCACATAGCTGGGGTCTGAGTTTAAGTCTGCTGAGGGAGCCACACTCTTAACTACTACTGCCCACTATCTTATTCTATGTCTCTAAAATGTAGGTTTTTGTATCACCCCTAGGGTTTCAGAATCTGGCCCTCCTTGTGCAATCAGGTACCAAGTTACTTCATTAACAAGAAGTATGTACGTATGCAAGTGGGTGCTAGAAGCCTGTGCTCATTAATCTCTTTTCAGAAAAAAATTGGTGAGTGAAGGGAAGTAAAAGCAAATGTTAAATACCAAGGCTCACACTGCTGAGAAAGTCCTATTACTAGCTAAATAATAGGAAGAATGCTCCAAAGAGCTGAATTCTAAGGGAGCTCAAATTTCCTCTTTGGCCCTAACAACATACATCCCAAAGAGGATGCATAAAAGGAAATTTCCTGGTGTTTCTAAAATATTTTTCTTATCACACAGGATTTAAACCTTAGAAGTGCTCTTAGAGAACTTTCTACCTTAGCTCACATGCCTTATCAGTCATAATGTCTTGTTCTTCCTTCATAATCTATCTCCAATCAATACTTGCCTTCTGGCTTCCACACAAGCTCTATAGGAACCCCTTCCTTACTTCATGCTTACTTAACACTATCATGACAGGGGTGTCACTGAATGTCCCAGCTCATGTGTCTCCAATCTACTCTGTGCAACAGTTGCCTCCCTCTCTTATCTAACATAGGTTCAGGAATGTATTTCCACCATATCCCTGTTAGATGAAGTGCCCTTTTTGGTTTGTGAGTTTTTTGGGGCATGAAGGGTGGGCATTATTGTATGAGCCTGGGCAAAACTTCACAGCTCTAGGCAGGCTGCAGTGGCACCACAACCTAAGGATGTTTGTCTTCTGCAAGGAGACTGAGGAGTAGCAGACAAGCCTGAGTGCTGGTGCTCTGGGTGATATCACTGCTGATGATTCAGAAACCTGAGATTTCTAGGCACATGACCAATGGCCCTGGAAGAGGTCTTTGAAGTTCATTCACCTGAATCACCAAAGGAACAAAGCTTCCATGAAATTGGTTTCCCAGGTCCATTTGCCTACCACCTTTCTACTTCTTCATCTTCCCTACATCTTCTTTTATCTTCATCTCAAAACAGCCCGAGTCTCATCTTTTTCTCTGATCAGATCTCAGTGGCCTATGAAAATCAAAACTAGGATCATCGGAAACCAAAAACTTGGAGCTAAGCTGATGGTGTAATAGGAGGACCCTAGGCATGTCTCATCCCTTGAACACAGCTAGATAACTATCAAATCATTCTGAATACCCAAGAAATCAACCTGAGGACTTACAGAACAAACTGCACAACTAGAGGAAGAGAAGAGGCCACATCAAGGAAGGTAAGAAGTATGGAAACATGGTTTGGGGGAGAAACCAACCACAGGTGGTATGGATGGGAGGGAGCCCTGGTCACAGAGAAGGGGAGAGAGAGAGAGGACTGTACAGGGAAATGCACAATGAGAACACTTTCCCAAAGCCACTGGCTGGGAAAATGAGAGGGACTGATTTTTGTGAGATTTTGCAGTCAGTCAGGCTCAAAGATTAGAGTTTTAGAAGTCTGAGACTTGGCTAGGATACATCCCTGAGAATGCTGCCCTACTCCAGGAAAGAAGGCAGGCAAGCAACCAAGGGGCCAAAAGGCACCATCTGAGGATCACCTAAAGTGCATAGGGAGAGACTGTTCCCTCTTCTGGGAGTGCATCTTTGAGAGGTGACCTTCACAGGGTCACCTCTCAGGGGACAAAGGAGAGACAGACACCATTTCCCTTCCCTGTCCCACAGCATATATGCAGAGACACCTGTGGAGGGTCACTAAATAAAAAACTGGCTGTTTAGCCTGCTTTACTCCAAATTCCATGCCCCTGCACTCTGGCACATCTGCCTTCTCAGTCAAATCTTCATCTGTCCCAGTGTGGAAAGACCCTCCCCCAGGAGACCAGTGCAGCTACCTGCCACACTAGGTCCCTAAAGTTTGGAATATTAAAGTCAGCAGGCTTCCGTGGGATAGAGCCCAAACTGCAGTGTGCTGCTACAGGCAGCCAAGCAACACAGAGGCAGACAGCATAAAAACAACAATCTGAAAAATGCTTAAAGTGCACAAGGGAAAATCATTTGCTCTCCTGGGAGTGTGAAACAACAACCAATGAGAGCAACAATACTGAGTCCCCTCTCCAGGGACAAAGGAGCTGGCTGGTGCCATTTCCCAGCTCCCACCTGTCAACAGAAACAAACTTCAGTAAATAGCACAGCACCAACACTGGATGCCTAATTTGATTATACCAATTCCTGTGTCTGTGTGCTTTGCTAGTCCTGCTTTTTTTCCAAAAATCATGCCTATGGAACAGTGCAGCAGGCACCTTCCCCAGAAGACCAACAGAACCCTCTACATACAACACATCTACCAACCATAGAGTTCTACAAGGTTTCAGTTCTAATGGAAGTAACATCAGGTCTCATTTAATAAGCAGACCAGAACATAACTAGTTAAAACTCACCACACATTAGCCAAAGTCTAAACACTACCCACTGCAGGAAAGTAGAACCCTTGCAGATGACTAAGCTGAGTGCACACCAGAGACAATCCTTGAAGCTTCAGGCCCTGGACACTATATGACCTATTCTTCATAAAGCCATTACTCTCTAGTATAGGAGACATAACAGGCTTATCTAACACAGAGAAGACAGTCACGTAGACAAAATGCCAAGATGGAGGAATTCATCCCAAAAGAAAGAAAAAGAAAAGATTATGGCCAGAGATCTAAACAAAACAGATGTAAGTAATATGCCTGATGGAGAATTTAAAACCACAATTATAAGGATATTCACTGAGTTTGAGAAAAGCATGGAATACATCAGTGAGACCCTTACAACAGAGATAAAAGAGCTAGAAAACAATCAGGCAGAAATGAAAAGTGCAATAGCTGAGCTTTGAAACTGACTGGATATAATGACTATAGGGATGGAAGAAACAGAGGAACAAATGAGTGTTATAGAGGAAAGAATTATGGAAAACAATGAAGCTGAGCAAAAAAGAGAAAGAAAAATTATGGATCACGAGAGTAGACTTAGGGAACTCAGTGACTGCATCAAATGCAAAAACATTCATGCCTTAGGAGTCCCAGAAAAAGTTAAGAGAGAAAAAAGGGGGCAGAAAGTTTATTTGAGGAAATAATAGCTGAAAACTTCCTTAATCTGGGGAAGGAAATAGATATCCAAATCCAGGAGGCACAAAGACCTCCCATCAAAATCAACAAAAACGAGTCAACACTAATACAAACTATAGTTAAATTTGCAAAATATAGTGAAAAAGAAAAAATCCTGAAAGCAGCAATACAAAAGAAGTCCCTAACTTACAAGGGAAGACCCATAAGGTAGCAGCTGATCTCTCCACCAAAATTTGGCAAGCCAAAAAGGAGTAGCATGATATAGTCAACATGCTGAGTGGGAAGAATCTTCAACCAAAAATACTCTATCCAGCAAGGCTATCATTCAGAACAGAAGGAGAGATAAAACGTTTCCCAGACAAACAAAACTAAAGGAGTTTATAACCACTAAACCAGCCCTCTGAGATATATTAAAGGGGGCTCTTTGAGTGGGAAGGAAAGACCAAAAGTGACAAAGACCAGAATGGAACAGAGAAAATCTCCAGAAATGACAAAACAAGTAATAAAATGGCATTAAATTCATACCTATCAATAATTACTTTGAATGTAAATGGACTAAAAGCTCTAATAAAAAGACATAAGGTGTCAAAATGGATAAAAAGCAAGACCCATCTATATGCTCCCTACAAGAGACTCATTTTATACCTAAAGACACCTGCAGATTGACAGCGAGGGGATGGAGAAATATTTACCATGCAATTGGAGGTCAAAATAAAAACCTGGATTAGCAATACTTATATCAGACAAACTAAATTTTAAACCAAAGACTGTTACAAGAGATGAAGAAGAGCACTATATCATAATAAAGGGTACTACCCAACAAAGAGATATGACAATTACAAATATTTATGCCCCCAACTTGAGAGCACCCAAATACATAAAACAATGAATAGTAAACATAAAGGAACTCATTGATAATAATACAATAATAGTTAAGGACTTTAACACCCCACTTCAGGAATGGACACATCATCTAAGCAGAAAATCAACAAGGAAACAACGACCTTGAATGACACACCAGACCAGATGGACTAAACGAATATATTCAGACTATTTCATTCTAAAGCAGTAGAATACACATTCTTTTAAAGTGCACATGGGATCCTCTCCAGAATAAATCACATACTAGGTCACAAATCAGGCCTCAGCAAGTACAAAAAGATTGAGATCATACCATGCATCTTTTCTGACCACAACGCCATGAAACTTAAAGTTAACCATGAGAAAAAATGTGAGAGACCATAAATACTCTAAGGTTAGAACATGCTATTAAAGAATGAATGGGTCAACCAGAAAATTAAAGAAGTATAAAAAAATACATGGAAACAAATGGAAATGAAAACACAACAGTCTAAAACCTTTGGGATGTAGCAAAAGCAGTACTAAAGAGGGAAGTATATAACAATAAAGGCCTACCTCAAGAGACAAGAAAAATCTCAAATAATCTAACCTTACACCTATAGCAGCTAGAAAAAGAAGAATGAGTGAAGCCTAAAACCAGAAGAATGGAAATAATAAAGATTGAGCAGAAATAGATGATAGTTTCTAAACTAAGGAAACAGTAGAATGGACCAATGAAACCAATAGCTGGTTCTTTGAAAAAAATTAATAAAATTGATAACCCCTAGCCAGACTTATCAAAAAGAAAAGAGAAAGGACCCAAATAAATAAAATCATAAATGAGAGAGGAGAAATAAAAACCAGCACCACAGAAGTACATATAATTATAAGAAAATATTATGAAAATTTATATGCCAACAAATTGTTGGCAATCTGGAAGAAATGGACAAATTCCTAGAAACAGAAACTACCAAAACTGAAACTTCCTGTTCAAATAGAAAATTTGAACAGATTGGTAACCAACAGATAAAATTAATCAGCAATCAAAAACCTCCCAACAAACAAAAGTCCAGGGCCAGATGGCTTTCTAGGGGAATTCTGCCAAACATTTAAAGGGTTAATATCTATGTTCTCAAACGATTCCAAAAAAATAGAAATGGAAGGAAAACCTCCAAACTCATTCTATGAGGCCAGCATTACCCTGATTCCAAAACCAAAGACTCCACTAAAAAAAGGGAACTATAGGACAATATACCTGATGAACATGGATGCAAATATTCTCCACAAAATACCAACAAATCTAATCATTCCCCACAATCAAGTGGGATTTTTTCTTGGGCTGCAAGGATGGTTCAATATTCACAAATCAATCAACATGACATGCCATAATAATAAAAGAAAGGATAAGAACCATATGATCCTCTCAATAGATAGAGAGAAAGCATTTGACAAAGTACAGCATCTCTCAATAAAATCCCTCGACAAGGTGGGAACAGAGGGGACATACCTCAACATCATAAACGCCATTTAGAAAAAAAGCACACAGCTAATATCACCCTCAATGGGGATATCAGAGACGTTTTCCTCCACAGTCAGGAACAAGATAAGGATGTCCACTTTCACCACCACTGTTATTTAACATAGTACTGGAAGTCCTAGCCACTACAATCAGACAACAAAAATAAATAAAAGATATCCGAATTGGTAAGGAAGTCAAACTTTCACTATTGCATATGACATGGTACTATATAGAAAATCCTAAAGACTCAAAGACTCCTCCAGAAAACTACTATAACTGATAAATGAATTCAGTAAAGTCACAGGATACAAAATCAACATACAGAAATTTGTTGCATTTCTATATATCAATAAGGAAGTAACAGAAAGAGAAATTAAAGGAATTGATCCCCTTTGTAATTGCACCAAGTCCCATAAGAAATATAGGCATAAGCATAATCAAAGAGGTAAGAGACCTATATTCCAAAAACTATAAAACATTTATGAAAGAAATTTAAGATGGCACAGAGAAATGGAAAAACATTACATGATCATGAACTAGAAAAACAAATATTGTTAAAAATGTCTATACTATCCAAAACGATCTACACATTAAATGCAATCCCTACCAAAATACCAACGGTATTTTTCACAGAGCTAGAACAAAACAGTCCTAAATTTTGCATGGAACCACAAAAGACCCTGAATAGTCAAAGGAATCTTGGAAAGAAGAACAAAGCTGGAGGCATCACAACTTCAGATTTCAAGTTATATTCCAAAGTTGTAGTCATCAAGACAGTATAATACTGGCACAAAAACAGACACATAGATCAACAGAAAAGAAAACCCAGAAATTAACCCACAATTATATGGTCAATTAATCTTCAATAAAGCAGGAATAAATATTTAATGGAATAAAGACAGTATCTTCAACAAATGGTGTTAGGAAAACTGGGCAGCAACACAGAGTTGAATGAAGCCGGACCACTTTCTTACACCATACACAAAAACACTTTCAAAGTAGATGAAAGACCTAAATGTGAGGCAGGAAACTATTAAAATGGTTTTTAGAGGACAACACAGGCAGAAGCCTCTTTGATATTGGCCAAAGCAACATCTTAAGAGATATGTTTCTTGAGGCAAGGGAAACAAAAGCAAAAATATAGTAATGTGACTTCATCAAAATAAAATGCTTCTGCACAACAAAAGAAACAATCAACAAAACTAAAAGGCAACCCATGGAATGGCAGAAGATATTTGCAAATGACACATCTGATAAAGGTTTAGTATCCAAAATCTATAAAGAAATTACACACAACTCAACACTCAAAAAAAAAATCTAGTTAAGAAATGGGCAGAAGACATGAATAAACATTTTTCCAAAGAAGACGTACAGATGACTAACAGGTACCTGAAAAGGTGCTCAACATCACTCATCATCAGGGAAATACAAATCAGAACTACAATGAGATGTTACTTCACACCTGTCAGAATGGCTAAAATTAATAACATAGGAAACAACAGGTGTTGTCAAGGACGTGGAGAAAGGGGAACTCTCTTGCATTGTTGGTGGGAATGCAAATTTGTTCAGCCACTGTGGAAAACAGTATGGAGTTTCCTCAAAAAGTTAAAAGTAGAACTACCCAGCAATTGTACTACTAGTTATTTACCCAAAGAATACAAAAATACTAATTTTGAATTAGCATTTGAAGTAGGAATCCATTCACCCTGATGTTTATAGCAGCATTATTAATAGCCAAATTATGGAAAGAGCCCAAATGTCCATCAACTGCAGAATGGATAAAGAAGTTGTGATGTATTTACACAATGGAATAATACTCAGTCATGAAAAATATTGAACTCTTGCCATTTACAACATGGATGGAGTTAGTATTGTGCTAAGTGAAATAAGTCAGAGAAAGACAAATACCATACAATTTCACTCGTGTGGAATTTAAGAAACAAAGGAGATGAACATATGAAAAAAAGAGGGCAACCAAGAAATAGTCTCAACTATAGAGAATAAACTGAGGGCTACTGGAGAGGAGTTGGCCAAAGCAACATCTTAAGAGATATGTTTCTTGAGGCAAGGGAAACAAAAGCACTGAAGGGAACTTACAGGGATCAATTAAATGGCTATAGATTAAGGAGGGCACTAATAGTGATGAACACTAGGTGTCATATGTAAGTGACTAAATTTTGTAATTTTATAAGTATCATATGTAAATCACTAAATTTTACAACTGAAACTAATATTACACTGTATATTAACCAACTGCAATTTAAATAAAAACTTGGGGAAAAAAAAAGAAACCCAAACTTTTCTTACCTTTTCTTTGAGGACAGGGAGGACTTAATCTTCAAAAGTTCCTTGGAAGAGAAAAAATATTTTCATCCCATTATTTTGGAAGATGTAGTTGTCATTCTCTTTCCAATGGTTTGGAAACCTCTGTCCTAATGTAGAAGAAAAAGGAAAATGATCCAGTAGTTAAGTTTCCATATTGAAATAAACTGATGATGATTCATTTCCCATTATACTGCATTTGTGTTGCTCTTCTATCTTATCCTGCTTCATATCTTCCCATTTCAATCCATTCCACTGAATAATAAATTTTATACAAAGGTTTTGGTCTTTATCTAATTAAACTTTCTCTTCCTTAAACCTTGCAGTTTTTTTACTTCAGTGACAACACATCTGTCCCAGAAGTCTACTGGTATCTCTAGACTGCTATATTCCAGTACCCTTTATAGACAATTTTTCCCTGTCTTTTAAACATTACAGTCTCTTAGGATTCCATTCTGCTCCCACTTCTCTTTTAACTCTACCCCCTTCCCCTAGGTAATCTTATTTTGATAACACCCTAATGTGTATCTGCAGGGCCTTCTTTTCCTGAGCCATTAATGCACATATCCAACTACCTGCAAGAAAGATGCACCATAAAGAAGTAAAATTCAATTGTGTCCAAACCTGAAGTCAGTGTATCTCCATTCGACTGTTCTCCTATCTCCAGAAATAGCACTGTCAACTCAGTTGCTCAAGGCTCTATCCTGGGCATAGTACTTATCCCTTCACCTTCTCCAGGCTTCCGAATTTCAGTCAAACACCAATCAACTCCCTCCATGCCACCCTTGCCAAGTTTAGGTCCCCCTTTTCTCTTCTCTGGGAAATTACTGTAGTCTCCTCATCTATCTCCCTACTTCCCATCTAAATCACCCTACAGGAGGAGAATTAGTGATCTGTCTAAAATGCATATCTGATCTGTCATGGCTGAAGGAGTGAATTCCCCCTTTTTTCTCCCACCACTACTCTTGGGACTCAAGTCCCAAACTTACAAAATCCTTCACAATCTGGCCCAACCTACCATTTTATAGGACCACAGTTAGCCCAAATGATACTTCAGTGCAGATTAGAAAAGACATCCCTTTCTCAGAGCAGATTAAGCCTCATGTCTGAGTGAAAGATTTGGAGAGGAGCGTTGGCTGGATTTTTACATCCATCCACACCTGATGTTTTTGTATAGAGCCCAGAGACCATAATCTCATGTGGTGGCCTAGCCATTCAGTCTCCTAGATCTGTTCCCCCAAAGTGCTACTTTTTCTTCTGCATTTTTGTACATGGTGTCCCACTTAATGTGCCTGCTCCACATATACCCCTCCTCCTTCACCTAAATCCTCCTCATCTTCAGCTAATAATCCACTTTCTCTAGGCTGTCCTCCCTATCTTCCACTGTAACTTTCACTGTAGCAGGCCATATAACAATGTGTCATTGTGAACTATATCTTATTCTTACTAAATTAGAAATTCTGGGAGGGCGAGGGCCCTGTATGTCTCACTGACCCTTTTATTCCCAGTTCTAAGCATTTGCCTGGCATCTAATAGATAATAAATGTTAGATGTATCTAAATCATACATTCTGAAACTGCTCCAAAAATGAATCCCAAATTTATTTTTATTCACTCTGACTTTAAATTATAGGTCAGAAAGACCTTAAATAGAGATTGTGGCTAAATCAAAACAACAATAATGGAAAACCAGATCTAGCAGAAGGATGAAATCTCTTCTGAAAAGAAGTGAAAAGAACAGAAAAGAAAACCATAAGGGTGGTAAAGTTGACAGGAATACATGCTATTGCTTAAACATCTAAGGTTCTGACTGCCAAGACCTATATCTCTATTTGTTTCTCATTTCTTTTCTGAAAGCTAACGTTTAGTTTCTTCTTACAGTTTTGCCTTGAAACCAAATGCTGACTGTCTACATAATTTTAAATGTGATCATTGATCTGATCAAACTGGTCTATATTCTGCCCTTTCTGAAGCATGTTGAGAAATGACTCAATGTCTGTATGTCTTGTCTACTTAGAAAACAGATATGATGCTAAATGTCTTTTTTAAAAAAGTGTATGTGTTCTTCCTGGGCTTTTCAGGTCCCTCTGGCCAGACTGGGTTCATTTGTAATGGAGATTTTGTACAGATTTTGCATGCTTTGCTAATCCCCCTGCAAGAAAAATAACCTTGGGACATTCAGGTTGACAAGTGGAGTTGCTACAAGTTTTGTCATTGTTTCCTCAGAGTTTGTTTAAGAAACCAGGAACTATAGCAATGAACTCCACAGTTAGAATTATTTTTCTAGGAAAATTCACTATAAAAGTGATAGTGGCACTATCACCATAGGATAGGTTGTGGGTGTTTTAAATGAAATACAAGACACAAAAGGCAACTGAGAGTTTCACCATGAAAAAGTTGTAGACTCACAAAAATTAACTCAAAAATGGGTTAAAAACCTATATGTATGAACTGAAACCTTGAAACCCCTAGAAGGAAACAGAATCCATAACATGGGTTGTGGCAATAATTTTTGGATATGACACCCAAAATACAATCATTAAAATAAAAATAAACAAGGAAGGCTACATCAAACTGAAAGTCCTATACAGAAAAAAAAATCAACAAAATGAAAAAACAACTACAGAATCAGAATATTTTTATGCCATGTACCTGATAAAGGGTTAATATCTTAAATATATAAAGAACTCATACACTTAATAGCAAAAATAATAATAATAATCCTATTTTTAAATGGGCAGAGGACATGAGTAGACATTCTTCAAAAACAAAAAGAGACATGAATGGCCAATAGACACATGAAAAGATGCCCAACAACACTAATCATTACAGACATTCAAGTTAAAATCACAATGATACATCACCTCAACCTGTTAGAATGGCCATCATCAAAAAGATGAGATAACAGATGCTGGTGAAAATATGGAGAAAAAAGAACCCTTGTGCATTGTTGGTGGGAATGCAAACTGGTAAAGCCACTATTGGAGACAGTATGGAGGATCCTCAGAAATTTAAATAGAATCACCAAATGATCTAGCAATTCCACTTCTGGGAATCTATCCAAAAGAAACAAAATGAAAAGATATCTGCATCCTGGTGTTCATAGCAGCATTATTTACAATAGCCAAGATATGGAAATAATCTAAGCATTCAGCAATGGATGAATGGATAAAGTTATGATATATAGGCACAACAGAATGTTATTCAGCCATTAAAAAAAAGGGAAATCCTGGAATTTATGACAGCATGGTTGACATTTAAAGGCTTTATGTTAAGAAGAAAAAAGTAAGACAGAGAAAGACAAATACTGTATGACCTCACTTATATGAGGAATCTTAAAAAAATTACAGAAAAATAAAAATAAATCAGATCTATAGTAATCAGAAGTAGAGTAGGAGGAGGGGGAATTGGAGGAAAGCAGTTAAAAGATACAACTTCTCAGTTATAAGGCAAATAAGTACTAGGGATATAATATACAAGATGACTATCGTTAACACTGTTATATGATACATATGAAAGTTATTATGAAAGTAAATCCTAAGAATTCTTATCACAAGGAAAAAATTTGTTTTTTTCTTTTCATTGGATCTGTGTGAGATGATAGATGCTAACTAAACTTATTGCAGCAATCATTTCACAATACATATAAGTCAACCCATTATGATCTATATCTTATATCTTATACAGTGATACATGTCAATTATATCTTACTAAAACTGGAAAAAAAAGAGAGTGGTGACCCCTCATTTATCTATTCACTCAAACACTGTTTACTGCTTATTTAGTATGTGTCAGGTAGTATGCTTGATGCTTCAGGGATATAGTGGTGGCCATAGTGACAGGTCACTGACTTAACAGATTTTTATACTCTAATAGGCAAGAAATCAGTCCCACTGTTGATGTGACATTTCTCATGATCAGATTGCTCATTCATATCCTACAAGGTATGAAGAGAATCCTAGAAGATCATGTCTCTGAGCTCCTTATTCTCTGTTCTTTTCATCCTCTTGTAATCCTGTTTCACTGGTACATGTTCTAATTGTTGACTTTAATTCTGCCCTCTCTGGTTGGGATGCACAGGCATTTTTTCTCTAGTACTCAAGTCTGATCTTGGAATCTCACAGGTAGTGGGACTTGACAAAGTGGCTTCTTGTCTCATGAGCCAATGGTGCAAAGATAAGCTGTTAACTGTCTCTTGGGATCAGGAGAGCCAGAATTCTCAACCTCTGTCTTCCCAAACCTCATCACTCAGCTCCACCAGTGCATTCCATGTGGCCTGTGGCCCATGGAAGACTGGGGTTGGGGAAACCTATGCAATTCTGTACAAGGACTTCAACATAGCTCAAAGCTTTAGTCACACAAAATCACTGCAAGTCTGAGGGCTGTGTATCTCAGGAGAGATATTTAGCCAGTCCCAGAACATAGGACCAGAGTTAAGGAGAAAGAGAATAAACATCTCCATTTCTCAGAACTTCTGAAGATTCTTAAATCTTCAACTAGGTGGACTTTAGACACTCATTTTGGAAAAATTGTGTTATTAAAAATAATACCATGAATTATACTACTACTATGAATTAACCAATTAGTGTCTTTCAGAAATTAGAATTGTTTCCTGTTCTGCTACTAAGCGATAACAGCATTATCAGACATCTCCCTGTGCTCTTTTCCTTTTTATATAATAAGGAGATTGGAGTATAAGACCACTAGAATCTGCTTTGAGACTCCATAGAGTGATCCTCTAGAACTCTTTGGAAATGTAGAACCCTCTAGCTGGCTATAATACCTTTAGAATCTGATCCCAAGCTTCTTTTCTGGCTGTGTCTTCTGGTTTCTCTGAGTGACCGTCTACTGCAGCTAAATCTCTTCACAAGATTTGCACATCTATTTCCCTTCCTGGAATTCCTTTCTCTCTCCTATTTCTTTGGAGTACTCACTGTCAGGAGAGGCTGTCCTCCACAGGCCCTGAGAGTCCATGTACTTTATTGCTGAGTGTACTAAACTTCAAGGACAATGCAACTTACCACATGCATAGCATCCATCTGGGCTCATTACCTCTCCCCATGGGACTTGAAGGCAGGGGAACAGGATGCTTTTTTCTTCTGCTGTGAGATTTAAACTGTCTTGCTCATATCCATTGTCTAATCATTTATGGAGTGACGGCAGGTTTACTTCTTACCATCTTCTATGAGGTTGGAGTTTGTCCTTTACATGCACACTCATAAAGAATAAAGGAAAATTCTGTCTCCACCACAAACACCCGAAGATCCAAAGACTTTTCCATCATCCTCTGGACATCTATGTGTTAAAGAGTTGCACTACAAGGACTACAAGGAGAATGGGGGAGGCTACCATGGCTACAGTTCTAATCCTAGCTTTGAAATTACAGTACATTTATTACAACCTTGTCATAAAGTTGATTAGGTACAGGGAAAATGACCATAGAAAACCAAACTCACAACTGACTGAAGTACAAACTAGGACCCAATTTGTTCATTTTCAGTAAGAAACATAACTGTTTTGTTCATCTGAAATATATCTATTGGTATGACAAAGCATTCTTTTACCACAGGCAGATCTATTTGAGAAACTAAGTTGTAGTCATATGGTTCCTTGGTGAGCATGGAATCAGAGCCAAGGGAGTTGGTTGAGTGAGTCCAATATATATGTGTAGAATAAGAGTAGGAGTGCTTATGAACCCTTCTCAGTTCACAGACTTAGCCACCACAGAAGAGGACAGAAGTTCTTGGTGTACGTTCTTGGCAACGTTCTCTAAAGAGCACTTTTGTTTATGTTCCACGGCTGCCCATCCATTTACTTCCATGTGGGTGCTTCCTCTTTACTGAAGCTTTAGAAATTAGACCATAAACTTCAATATAATGGAGGTACACACTTGATATTTGTCATCTTTTTTTTTAAAGATTTTATTTATTTGCAAGAGAGAGAGCACAAGTAGGGGGCAGAGGGAGAGAGAGAAGCAGAATCCCCACTAAGCAGGGGTCCCGATGCAGGGCTGGATCCCAAGACCCTGAGATCATAACATGAGCCAAAGGCAGACATGTAACCAACTGAGCCACCCAGGTGCCCCTGATGTTTGTTGTCTTAAAAACCTCTCAGGAGCTTGCCAGGTGGAATCTGAAACTAATCCCCCTAAAGCAGAGAGCAAGGAGAGACAGAGGCAAGCCAATCCAGATTAGTAGGTGGCAGGTTTAATAAGCAATGCTCTTGAGAAGTCCCAAAATGGATCTCCACACTCACCAGTCAAATCTTAAATGTTCCTATAGAGACTTTAATGAGTTTCAGTCTTGTGTATGTCCATGTGGTCTCAGTAACATCTTACACTCTCCAGGCTGCATCCTTGAAAATAGACTCCTCTCTCCTTTACCTAATCTCTCTCTGTATAAACTTTAATTCCAATCAGAACCATGAAAGGGGAGGAAGGATACAGGAGAGTTACTGATGTAATGTACCACAATTTAAGAAAGTACAAATATTTTGAAAGTATGTACCAACTTTTAAACCTCTTGGATCCTGTGAAATTGAGCCAGAGATTTAAGATCAAGCATGAGAAGCCTACCAACCAGGATAATTCAGGGCAAGATGCAGAATGTGGGGGAATATTGGGGAGAATGTTTCCTGATGCTTACCTCCAGATACCAGAATTATTCATTGTACCCTTGTTTCTCAGTTTCTGGAAGTGCTTTCTGTGTCCTCTGCCCTAATTTTTATTAATAACTAACTTAGCACTTTCTGTCTAATGAGAATTACCTTTTTAAACTTTTTATTTTATTTTATCTTTTAATGAGGAGAAATAAGGCCAACAGAACACTGGCATGGGGAAGAGGCTAAATGGATGTGAGAGTTCAGAGGATAAGAAGTGTTTCCTGGAACACATAAGGAAAGCCCACGGGAAGGCTGACAGTTTGTTATCTCTGGAGCCCAGGACAGACAAAGAGTCAGAAGAAAAATGACACTAGAAAGAACAGATGAAGGAGGCACAAAAATACTAGAACCATTGCCACAGGATTTCCAGTCAGGATATCTCTCCTAAGAAACATAGTCATTGGAGGACCAGAGAAACTAAGTCCCAACCTTCTCCTGATTCCACTAAGTTCAAGTTGTCCTGTCATTAAAACAGGAGGACTGGAGAATGATTTAAAAAAAGAAATTTGCAGGAGCCACCAACCAAAGAAATGCTGGTGCCACAAAAGCATCCTTCATACCCACAGGCACTCTGACCTCAGCATCCCAGCCACAGACAACTTAAGTGCGTTTACAATGTCTAAGAATGATCTTCCTGAGGCCTGAGACCAGGTGTCACTCATATCTGCATCCTTCACTTTACAGAGAAGACTTTATTGCCAAGTAGACCCCATCTAAATAGGTCTATCCTCTCCAGCACTACCCCACTCCTTGCTCCACATTCCTACTCACCTCTTATTCATTTTCTTCATAGCACACACCACAATTTAAAAATACATATTCCTCTGTTTCTCTTTTTATTATCTGTCTTCCTGATAAGCTTGAAAGCTCTCTATGTACAAAACTGTATTTATTTACCATGCTTACTCAATATCAAGGAAAATACCAGGCAAAATTAACACAGACTTCATAAAGACTTGTGGAATAAATGTATGAATGCTGATTACCTGGTGGCATGATAGAAAGTGTTGCAGCTGACTGTTGTGTTAGCCCTTAAATTCAGGACAGGAGTTTATCTTCAAGAGCCATGTCTGAGCTTGCAACTGAGAACAAATAAGGGCTAGAGTACTCCTGTTTTCCTTATGCTGAAAGGATAACTGGTATATTGGGATAATTAAAGGGACTGAGTAGGATTTGGTTATTAGAAATGGACTAGAAGAAATGATGAAAAAAGAGCTTTTGCAATAAACTTCTTTCATTCAATTTTTATCTCAGAATGTTTTAGAGATTTCCTTGTCTATCCTGTTTTCAGTTCTTCATTTTTAAATCCACAATTTATATAGCTTCAAAAGAATAATTGACAACACATGAATATGCATGTGCATGTTTATGATATTGCATCTATTAGTACAATATTACCTTTCCTCCTGGCTTTAAAATGTATATCTTTACACTTTAGAATAATGAGTCTACATGGATTGGTGTCAAACAAACAGCACTACCATTCTTTATTAGTTTTCCTTTCATAGTCCTTTATTCCAAGAACAAAGACCATTTCCTTTAAAGGTTGTTTTTATAGAATGCTTCCTCAGGTAATACAAAAAAAGAAGAAAGGCTCTGCTTGTGAACTAGACTGCGTATACTAGGTTAAATCTTTTGGGGCAGTACTGTCAACAGTAAAACAATACCTTTAATGCATTCCATTCAAGTCCTCAAGTCTGTGAGTTTCTCAGATTGACCTGTCAACCACTCTGAGACTTTTGACAGTATAAATGAGAGCTAGTCCTCTTATCATCCTGCCTGTCCTCTGGGTCTCCATTACACTAAATTCATTTGCTAATGTTTTTCTGTTTACTTCTATTTATCATCTCACTCTCATCTGACTCTATCCTTTCTGCTTTCAATATACCCAAGCTGCCCCTCCCAGAATTAATGTGGATTAAGAATGTACATGCTTAATATAAATAGTTTTACTAATCCTTACAGTAACCCAATGAAGAAGTACTGTATCAGTTAGAGTCCTCAGGTTGCCAACACACCATACACAAAAATAAACTCAAAGTGGATGAAAGACCTCAACGTGAGACAGGAATCCATCAAAATCATAGAGAGAGGAACATAGGCAATAACCTCTTTGACATTGGCCACAGCAACTGTTTTCAAGACACATCTTTAAAGGCAATGGAAACAAAAGCGAAAATGAACTTTTGGGACTTCATCAAGATAAAAACCTTCTGCACAGCAAAGGAAACAGTCAAGAAAACAAAAAGGCAACCTACAGAATGGGAGAAGATATTTGCAAATGACACTACAGACAAAGGGCTGATATCCAAGATCTATAAAGAACTTCTCAAACTCAACACCCAAAAAAACAGATAAGTCAAAAAATGGGCAGAAGACATGAGCAGACACTTCTCCAAAGAAGATATTCAAATGGCCAACAGATACATGAAAAAGTGTTCATCATCACTAGCCATCAGGGAAATTCAAATCAAAACCACACTGAGATACCACCTTATACCAGTTAGAATGGCAAAAATCAACAAGACAAAAAACAACAAGTGTTGGAGAAGTTGTGGAGAAAGGGGAACCCTTTTACACTGTTGGTGGGAATGCAAACTGGTCCAGCCACTTTGGAAAACTGTGTGGAGGTTCTTCAAAAAATTAAAAATAGAACTACCCTATGACCGAGCAATTGCACTACTGGGCATTTACCCCAAAGATACAGATGTAGTGAAAAGAAGGGTCATGTGCACCCCAATGCTCACAGCATGTCCACAATAGCCAAAATGTGGAAAGAGCCAAGATGCCCTTCAACAGATGAATGGATAAAGAAGATGTGGTTTATATACATAATGGAATATTACTCAGCCATCAGAAAGGATGAATACCCAACTTTTGTATCAACTTGGATAGGACTGGAGATTATGCTAAATGAAATAAGTCAAACAGAGAAAGTCAATTATCATATAGTTTCACTTATTTGTGGAACATAAGGAATAGCATGGAGGACATTAGGAGAAGAGAAAAATGAAGGGAGAGAAATCAGAGTGGGAGATGAACCATGAGAGACTATGGACTCCAAGAAACAAACCAAGGGTTTTAGAAGGGAGGGGGGTGGAGGGGATGGGTGAGTCTGGTGATGGGTATTAAGGAGGGCATTGATTACATGGAGCACTGGGTGTTACACATAAATAATGAATCATGGAACCCTACATCAAAAACTAATGAAGTACTATATGGTGACTAACATACCACAATAAAAAAAAAAAAGAACAGAAACAAAGATATCTCTTAGAGAACTAGGAATCAGAAACTACAGCAATAATTTGTGGTCAGAAGACTGTTACCAAAATAAATGAGTAAATATTCATACTGACATATTGCTAACTATGTGCTAAATGCCATTATTTTACATAACACATAGTCACATATTACAATTTGTAATAAATATTCATTTTTCTGTGTTTCTATTTATCTCTCTCAAAGTTTAAAAGCTCCATATAGGCAGACACAATGTGTGTTTTATTCACTGATGCATATATAACACCAAGCACAGTAGCTAGCGCTGGATGAAATGGGTTTTTATCATTCTCATATATATGGGTTTTTATCATTCTTATTATATACACGAGGAAACTGAGGCATAGTCAGGCTAAATATATCCCAAAGTCACACAGCTGGTAAGAGAGTCAAGATTCAAATAGAGATGACCTGTCTCTAAAATCTGTGCTCTTAATCACCGTCATATAGGTTCCATCCATTTTAGTCTTTTTATTCTTGTGGTTAAGATTAGACTTCCAGGGGCACCTGGGTGGCTCAGTCAGTTAAATGTCTGCCTTCATCTCAGATCATGATCCCAGAGTTCTGGAATCAAGCCCCACATCAGGCTCCCTGCTCAGCAGGGGAGTCTGTTTCTCCCACTCCCTCTGCTCATTCCCTTGATTGTGCTCTCTTTTTCGCTCACTCTCTCAAATAAATAAATAAAAATATTTTAAAAAGAAAAGAGGGCGCCTGGGTGGCTCAGTGGGTTAAAGCCTCTGCTTTCGGCTCGGGTCATGATCTCAGCGTCCTGGGATCGAGGCCCGCATCGGGCTCTCTGCTCGGCGGGGAGCCTGCTTCCTCCTCTCCTTGTCTCTCTGCCTACTTGTAATCTCTCTCTCTGTGTCAAATAAATAAATAAAATCTTTAAAAAAATAAATAAATAAATAAATAAATAAATAAAAAGAAAAGAAAGATTGAACTTCCAAAGGACCCATCCAATTGATATTCATTAGATCACATATATGCCCATCAGCGAAGGAAGAGTGGGCCCATGATTACCAAGCCACTAAACTCAGTTCACTGAGGAAGCAATAATTCCTCCAGAGGAAATCAGGATATTCCAAAGAAGATAAAATGGAAAACCAAAGAACAACAAACATCTTCTCACAATGACCTTCAGGGAAACTATTATCCTCCCCACTTTAAAGATGAGGAAACTGAGGCATGAGTATATATTATAATGCTTTATTTTTATAGTGAATAAACTGGCTGGTGGGTTTATTGGTATCTCCAAAAATACTTATGTACCCAGAATCTGTGAATGTGAATTTATTTGGAAATAAATTCTTTGCAGATGTGATCAAGTTAGGATGAGGTCATGCTGGATTAGGGTGGGCTTTAATCAATGATTGGTGTTCTTATAAGAAGGAAGAAATTTGGATTCAGACACACAGAAAGGGAGTCTGCCATGTGATGACAGAAGCAATGATTAGAGTGATGTTTATAAGCCAAGGAATGCCAAAGATTGCTGGCAACCACCAGAAGCTAAGTAAAGATAAGGACAGATCCTCTTTAGAGCCTTGAGAGAAAGAACAGTACTGCCAACATTTTGGGCAGATTCTGGCCTTCAGAATTGTGAGAGAATAAATTTCCCTTGTTTTAAGCCACCTTGTTTGTGTATTTTGTTATGGCAGCTCTTGGAATCTAATACTTTCAGGCTCAAAAACAAATTTGTTATCCTAAATAATAGAACTCATAAGAAGAATATGCTGTATTATAGAAGGCTTTTCCTCTTTTCCTTTTCTCCTAATCCTTATGCCCTCACTCTACCTCCAATCCTCAGCTACAAAGTTCTCCCCCAGATTGCCTAAATATGCCTCACTCCTACCAACTGCAACATCATTTTGAGACTTTTTCCTCCCATAATCTTGACTGTTAATCTCCTTTTGGCCAAAGTGAACCCAAGTAGTATTTCATTCCCCAAGGCCTAGTCAACTTTGAGTTAATAAGATAAACTGGTATAGTAACTCAGAAATAGTTAAAGCACAGTAATATAACATTTCCATTTAAAACAGCTTTGTGAGGACACTGGCACCATGATCATAGAGGATTAAGGAAGTTGGCTATCTAAAACATTCCATCCTTTGGTTCACACTCATGTGTCTAACAAACAACTCTCTTCCGTTTTTCTAAAAGTATTGCCATTTGGCCCTTAGACACTTTGAATCACTACTCCTTCTTTTAGAACTAATTTCTTGGGGTGTCTGGATGGCTCAGTTGGTTAGGGACTCTTGATTTACTTTCAGGTCATGAGACCAAGCCCTGCATCAAGCCCTGTGTGGAGCCCTGCATCAGCTCCACACTGCACTGGGCATGGAGCCCACTTCAGATTCTCTATCTCTTCTTCTTTCCTTCTGCCCCCACCACATGCCCCTTGCTCTCTCTCTCTCTCTCTCTCTCTCTCTCTCTCTGTCTTAAAACAAAAAACAAAAGACAAACAAATGAACAAACCCTAATTTCTGGGGTTAACCTGGGGCAGGGGGTGGGGGATTTAACTTTCTGAAACTAGACACTTCGATTTATCTTCTTTTTTATAATCTGTGACTTCTATCATCCTAAGGCAAAAAAATCTGTTTTCTGTTTCCCTTATATCAGTAGGAAATTGTTGATCTTCAAATAAGCAGAAAACCCATCTTACAAATAGGATATTATTTAGTACTTAGCAAAGAAGAAAGAAATGGGAATGGTTGTTGATTCAACCAACTAGTAATATCCGCCCTTTGCGTCTATGTGGCAAGCACACTTCCAAGCACTTTATTTATATTCATTAGGTCATTTAATGTTCATAAAAACTTAGAAAGTAAATATTATTATCATTAGCACTTTATGTATGAGGAAACTGAGGCACAGGCAGGTTAATAAAAGCCTGGTGTATTAATTTTCTACGGCTATCATAATAAAGCACCACAACTGGGTGGCTTAAGAGAAATATAGTGTCTCACAGTTCAGGAAGCTACAAGTCTGAGATCAAGGTGTCTGCAGGTTTAGTTCCTTCTGAGAGCTGTGAGGAAGAATCTGATCCATGCCACTCTCCTGCCTTCTGGTCGATTGTTGGCAATCTTTGGTATTCCTTGGCTTGTAGATGCAGTACCCCAATCTCTGCATTCATCTTCACATGATTTTGTTGTTGTTGTTCATGTCTAAGTATTATACTTGTCCTGGCTTTATGAGCTGTGAATGCTGATGTGGTTGCTATAATCATAAATATTCTAATAAACAAGGTGGAAAAAGTACATAAATAAAATTAACGTGTGTGGAAAGTAGGGGAAGAAAGAAAAGATTATAAAGGGTGTGTGACCCTGGTCCCTTAGAAATGCTTTGAACATAGATGAAAGAATATTTCAAATAACATTTCAGTCTCATTTTGACAACACACAATTAATTGTATGATTTGTGTTTACTTTTTCATATTTCAACTGTATAGTTTAGAAAAGTTCATGTCCTTTTGAACCACAGCATTACCTCTGCCTTCTCCCATAGCATATTTGCAATAAACTACATCTTCCACTTTCAGTGAAGAGCATAAAGGATAGTTGGAAAGGGCTCACGTAGGGTAAAAAAAAAAAAAAAAAAAAAAAAAAAAACATTTAAATGTGATGACCACTTGGTGAAATTACTGAAATGAAAATAATAGGCTTCCATTTCCAGAGTAATAAAATCAATTTTCTTAGACTACCCATTTATCCCATGGTAGATATTAGAAATAATGAAAGGTTGTCAGTCCTTAGAAATAAGAAGTGATAATTCACTTCTAACAAGTAGACTCACCACACTTTCTTTACATTATCTGACAGTCTTGACTGAATCAAGGATTTCTAAAGTAATAATTATCTATAAAACAATGGACAAGCTCCTAGGTTAAGTAAATGCATAACTTAACCTTTTGCAAAAGAAGGAATATATCAGAACAAAGTTGGCTATTAGATTTTTTCCCAGTATTACTAAATTGACCTGATAACTAAATTCACTTTAAAAACCATTACAACTAGAATTAACCTAGAAATCTAACTTAGGAGATTTGAAGAAAAGGCCATCATGTTAGTTTTTATTTTATTGATATATATCTTGTACATAGAATATTTTTTAATTGCACAGCACATAACAAAATAAGGGGACAGGGAGCATTAGATAGAATGGAATGTTCAAAACTTATATGTTAATACCCCTCTTATGTTATTCAAATAATCAAGATAATCCAGTTTTAAATAGGTACATAGGGAAACTGAGTCAGGAGACAACTGTGAGGGGCAGACTTTGTAATGGTTACAGAATTTCTTTTTCCTTAGGATCAGTTTTAATTTCTTGCAGAAGATGCCTGGCAGGACTGCCCTCATCAAATTTATCAGAATCACAGTGGAAAAACACAGTTTAGACTCAAAATAGGAGGGATATCTGTACCAGATGTATCCTCTACATGAAATAGAAGACACATGCTGACCTTAAGAGATTTTGCAGACCATGAGACAATTCTACAGTAAATTAGCCTTCAGTCATGATAGCATGCAACTAGAGGAGCTCAGAGGAACAATATCACAAGGCTTTAGGTAAATATGTAGGAGCAGAAAGCATATAGATGGCCACCTAGGTTGGGGGTGAGAATGGGGATTAACTGTTAAAGGGAGGAGGGATCTTGTTCGGGTGATGGAAATGTTCCAAAACTGCAACATGAACAACTCAGTGAAATTGCTAAAGATCATTAAGTTGTACACTTAAAATGAGTGAATTTTATGGCATGCAGATTATACCTCAATAGAGTTTCTTTTTTTTTCTTAAGGAAGCTTTTAAGATAAAACTAAGGCACCTCTGGGCCTACATCAAATTTTTACACAGCTGTGGTTCCAGGAAGCTTCTAGAATAAACTCTGAGAGGTGATAATGAGAATATTTTTCTCCTCCACTATTCAGGAAACAAGCAGGAGAATAAGTACTATCAAACTCAAGTCATTAAAGTATCATCAATAGCTCAGATCCCTAAAATCTTCCTTACATTGTTAGACAGTTTTGATAAGAATATCCAATCAATAAACAACATAAGTTATAATTTCTCTATAAAAATTCTCATTTGGATACTAAACATTTTGATGCTAGCAACCCAAATTTGTTTTCCCATGCAGGTTCAAAAAGGAAATGGTTTGTGTTATCAAGCCAGGTCCATCATTCCTAATGCAGTTAGGAGGCCGTGCACACTGACAGCAGTCCCTGATACAGAAGGACCAGGTCAAGAACTAGCAATCATGGTAGAACTGCTTGGGGAGCCATTTCACATATGCTCACCATCTCTAACCTAGCCTTGAGTTATGAGACTACTAGAAAATTTGCCTTGATTTCTAAACACCCAATGAAAAAGCATATTTGTATTTTTCTTTTCTTTCAGCAGAGAGCTTCATTAACTATATGCCTGTTATAGGCTGAATTGTGCCGCTTTATGTTATAGACTAAAAGTTTGTGTTCTCCTAAAATTCATATGTTGAAGCCCTAACTCTCAGTGTGGCTCTCTCTGCAGATGAGACCTCTAAGGAAGTAATTAAGGTTAAATGAGGCCATAAGGGATGATCCTTAAAGTGATAGGATTAGTGTCCTTATAAGACGAGACAAAGAGAGTACTCTCACTCTCCTCTCCCTCCTCCCCTTCCCCAAAAATGCAAGGACAGAGTGAGAAAGTGGCCAATCTACAAGCCAGGAGGAAAGCTCTCACTACAAACCTACCCAGGTGGCACCTTGATCTTGGGCTTCCCAGCTTCCAGATCTATGAGGAAATAATGTCTGTTGTTCAATCTATGGTATTTGTTACAATATCTCTGGAAAACTAATACAGTCTCTTCCTCAGTTTTCTTGGGCTCTTGTTCTATCTCAAGTAAGAGGGACAGGTTTGAAACAAGGAGATAAGATAAAATCCAAGATCAAACACTTTGAATTTTTCTCTCTGACCACAGTCTCAACACACTGTTCTTGTGAGAATACCTCATTGTCTCTAAATCCTCCCCTCACCTTCTGCCAGCAATACACTTCTGTGCCTGTCTTAGTCAGTTGGACTGCTATACCAAACAACTGAATGGCTTATAAACAAGAAAAATTTATTTCTTACAGTTCTGGAGGCTGGAAGTTTGAGATCAGAGTATTCCAGTATGATCAGGTTCTAATGAGAGCCCTCTCCCAGGTTGCACACTGCTGACTTCTCATTATACCCTCAGATGGTGGGAAGAGAACAAGGGAGCTCTTGGGATCCTTTTCTATATAGGTTCCTAACCTCATTCATGAGGGCTCCATCCTCATGACCTAATTGCCTCCCAAAGGCTTCACCTCCTAATACCATCACACTGGGGTTACGATTTCAGTATATGGATTTTGTGGGTACACAAGCACTTAATCCATTGCACTGTCCTACTGTGACTTACCTCTTTACCTCCTCCTCAGCTTGTTATTCTATGCTTTTCTGAATCTACTTGTTTCCCTACACAACTAAATCTCAGGATCTATTATTTCAACCATAGATGCACTGTAATCACAGTTTCCCCCTTACTCTTCATTGACATTCTCTCTACCCTGTATTTCAGTTGTTCCCAAACTCCAGTTGCCCTGCATGCCCTAGTTACCAGGGTGCAGCTTAAAACTGCAGATTGCCAGTTCCGATCCAGATTTCCTGATCCACTAAAAGAAGCTCGCTTGGGGTAAGGTCCTGGAATTGGATTTTTCTAAAGATTCTCAGGTTTTTCTGATTTCAAGTGATTTGAGAGTTATTAGCAATGACAATTCCCTAACCAGAATGACCCGCATGTTCATTTTCCTTCCTTCTTATGTGTGAAGCATTTCAATGTCACATTGATTAGATCTTCTATGCTTCAAACCAATCTGAGTCTTCTAACTCCTCAAAACATGTTCAGTATAGTTTGTTGACTTCCCTTAAATTTTCTCAGTCACTTAAATAATCCCTCTTCTAAGCTAGGTCTTATTCTACACTACTTCCCTCACTCACAGCAGGAGGCCTTCTTGCCATGTTACTAAGAAAATATAGGCCAGCTGCTTTCAACTGTGGCTGAATATTAAACCTTGGGAGTGTTTAAAAATATTGGGGTCTGGGTTCCATCCCTGAGAGGCTGTGACTTAATTGGGCTAACACGGAATCTACATATAGGTATTTTTTTTAAAACTCCCCAAGTGATTCTAATGTGCAGCCACTGATCTAGGCCATTTGACACCAATTACCTCAACTTCCAACAGCTCTTCCACCCGCAGTACACACACACACACACACACACACACAGCCCTCAACATTTTTTCTAACCTAACTTATACTTTCTTCTTTTCACAGAAGACATGCTTCATTCTCAAGACTCCTTCGGGAACTCGCTTCATACTTGTCTCCCACTCACTTTTCTATCTTCAGTTTCACTCATATATATTTAAGCAATTTCCCCACTGGTTTCACACATATATGAATCTCCTCTTTTTTTTTTAATCTCAGGGTAACAGGTCTGTGAATCATCAGGCTTACACTTTTCACAGCACTCACCCATAGCACAAACCCTTCCCAAGGTCCATAACCCATCCACCCTATCCCTACCCTCCCAACCCCCGATAACCCTCAGTTTGTTTTGTGAGATTAAGAGTCTCTTATGGTTTGTCTCCTTCCTGATCTGAATCTCCTATATCTAATAAAAGTTCTGCTACCACCAACAACACAACAAAGACAGCAACATTACATTTTCTTCATCCAAAGTCAAACTCCTCTAATAAGATCATTTATGTCCATTTTCTCCACTCTTATTCTGGGTCCTCTAACCTCCAACTTCAGTCACTTCCCACCTCATTCCAACCTAAATACAACCAACAGATTAACTTTCCAACTGTACATCTGATCATGTCACCCCTTTGTTTAAAGATTCCCAAGAATACCTACTACTTCCATTCAACAGCAAACATGTATTAGGCAGAGTGAAGGACACTGGAGATAAAGATATACAAAGTAAATAAGATTGTATCCTCAAAAAGCTCAGAGTGGTAAGAAAATTTGTACTTTGGTGACCATAAAATTAATTCTACTTGAAAATTAAAGTTCTTAGGGGTGCCCGGGTGGCTCAGTTGGCTAAGCAACTGCCTTCAGCTCAGGTCATGATTCTGGAGTCCTGGAATTGAGTCCCATATCAGACTCCCTGCTGAGCAGGGACTCCCTTTGACCTCTCCCCTCTCATGCTCTCTCTCTCATTCTCTCTTTCTCTAATAAATATATAAAATCTTTTTTAAAAGAAAAAGAAAACTAAAGTTTTTAGTCTTTAGGCATTTGAGACCACTGATATTGGATTCATCCCTCTAATTTAATGATAACAAATCACTTACTATAAGGATAAGTAGGATGATTAGAACAGGCTTTTGAATCTAAAACTGATTCCAAAGTCTTGCCACTTAATAAAAGGAAAGAAAGAAATTAGCAATAATTCTAAGGCTCCTTTCCAGGTTGACCTGGAGGACAGTAAGGCAAATGACACTCCACAAAATTAAGGTTGCTTTGAGAAAAAAAAATAGGTTAAATCATTAGAACACATGAAAAGAGAGGGATGAACCGAGAATCTGCAGAAATGGAAAGGCCCAGGGCCTAGGTTAGCAGGAGGCCTAGTTAGAGTTCCTTAAAAATTAGAAAGTGCATTTATGTACCTGAAGAATGTTTCTGGTTACTCAGTAACAAGCAGGTTCTTTCCCAGTGCTAAATAACAGAAGACTGATGAGAAGTTTCATCCTATCATTTTGTGTGCATTCTGGATGGAATTATAGCTACACACTTAAAATCCTTTTACTCATCGTTCACATTTTGGAAGGAAAAATTCATATGTTGCAAGGACCATGAAACAAAGGAGAGAAAAACAACTCTACAGACCAGAAGTTACTTTTGATACCTATTTAATGGCTCCATATTTCAGTTTTGTTCTATCTTCTCAAATATATTTTATGGGGCTGTGCTGTTATGTGTGAATGATGCTATAACTTCAGACAAGGAAATACATATCTTATTATGCTTTATTTTACATAATTGAACCATCTACAATAGCACTGTTTCAGAAATAAAGACAAATGATTTAACTTTTTAATTAAGTTTTAAAACCCTAATTAAATGCCTAAATTGCAAAGAACCATTTCAGTCTAAATTGTCTTTAGATTGCTGTGTGTGGATTTTCCTATTGCTTGGTGACTAACAGAGAAAGTAACAAAGAGCTATAAATCAAATTCACACTTTGTAATTGGTACCGTTAATGCATCTTTCATTATCTAGAACGACAAGAACAGAGACATATAATGCTTCAGGTAAAACACAAACTCACTCCTATTAACTGCAAGTGCCTTTTCTTAGGCTTAAAAATTCGGGAGTCTGTTGGGCAACATATACCCATGTAAATAGGGCTTGAAACACTTATTAGGACATGACCAAATGGCTGCTTGGGTCTAGCTGAGTCCAGGTGTATTTTACAGTGTCTGAAGGTGTTGTTTTTAAAAGATGAAATTTTGAAAACAGAACTAGTTGAGAAAACTAATGAACATACATATTTGTTGAATATTATATACCAGACATTATATAGTCCTTTACATAATTCTCACATTTAACAGCATATCACTGCTGAGGGATAGAGAATATTTTTGTCTATTTGAGAAAATAGAAGCTTTGAGAGATTGGATAACCTATTGAAGGTGACTCAACTAGAAAGTGACAGAACAGGGATTCAGAGTCAGATTCTCAAAACTTACTGTGCATTAAAACATCATTAGCTATAGGAAAAATGCAAATGAAAACCATAGTGAGATGCCACTATACACCTATTAGAATTGAAAAATCTGAAATAGCGACCCTACCAAGTGATGGCAAGGACACAGGACACAAGTGATGGCATTGCTGGGGCCCAGTGAAGGGTGCAAAATGGTACAACCACCTTGGAGAATAGTTGGGCATATTTTTATAAAGTTAAATCTGCACTTATCATATAACCCAGCAGTTCCATCCCTAAGTATTTACTTAAGTAAATAAAAACTTGTGATCACACAAAATCCCATGCACAAATGCTGATAGCCCTCTTATCCATAGTCACCAAAAACTGGAAAAAGTCTTTCAACCTATGAATAGATAAACTGTGGCATATCCATATAATAGAATACAACACAGCAATAAAAAAGAATGAACTAATAATATATGCAACAAAGTGGATAAATCTCAAATGCTTTGTGTTAAGTGAAAGAGACCAGGCTCAAAAGGCTATGTATTTATTATTTCTTTTTTATGACATTCTGGAAGAGGCAAAACTATAGGGACAGACAATAAATCAGTGATTGCCCGAATTTGGGTATATGAAGATGACTTGACTATAAAAGGACATGGGAAAACTTGAGAGTGAAAGAACTATTCTATACCTTGATTTCATGGGAAAGGAGAAGATATTGAATCTGATTAAGCACTCCAAATGATTCTAATACATAGCCAAATTTGGTTTGCACTAAGGCAATAGTTTTCAACTGTATTGTTTCTTCTTTGGCATGTCATGATTGTGTGTATACTATGTCACAATTATTGTGTTACTAATAACAATCTAAGAAGTTCATAGTTGATTTTTTATATTTAAATTAGAGAGAGATGACTCAAAGTTAATTCCAAAATAATGTATTTTTTCTTTTTCTCTTTTTTCTTTCCTTTTTTTTCCTCTTACTTGCCTACAAAAAGGTATTTTCAGTGGAAAAGAAAAAAAAAGTATAGCTAGCACCCATAACCCAAGAAATCTGGTTCTAATGTGCATGCTAGTAACCACCATGCTAGGGAAACTTGCCCCTTTCACAAGAACTAACTGATAGGATATAAATCTGCAACATTGCATATAATAATAGCTAGCTATTTTATTATTAATAATAATAGCACAACCAATAAAAGTTCTTCCAGTACTTTTTTAAAACTCTCATTTTGTTTTTTCTAGATTATATGTGTTTTGCAAAAAAACAATGAAATGTAAGTATAGTGGGATAGCACATGAGGATTCCTATCTAGGTGTGTGTTTGTATGTGTGTATGCATTCGGTATGTGAGATATGTATGCATATATGATGTGTGGGTGTAGTATACATAAAGTATGTATATGGTTGAGTGTGAGGGGGTGTTAAGGTTAGAATCATTATATCGATTTTGAAAATAAGAAGTATCAATTTATCTCTTTCAATTGTGCTCACTTTTAACTCCTGGACAATTTTCCTGAACAAAACTATGACTGAAATTTGAAACACAGAAAATAGTTCTAAAATAACAATTTAGAAACTTTAAAAAAAAACACAAAGACAGAAACTGGTGGCTAAAATAAACTGAAAGAGGAAATGCAAATCAAAAATAGACATTTTCCAGTGATACTAAGAAAACAGATTTTAAGTTCACAGCTGAAGAATATAGAGTGTTCTCCCTGAAGAGACTACTCAAACTTTATTGTGTATAAGAATCATCAAAAAAGTCTGTCTGTAGTGTATGCTATGGTGTGTTGCCCAGATTCCACCTTCTGGATAGATGCACTCATTCTTCCAGCTGCTAGGAGTATTGGCTGCAGATAGCTCACAGCTGAGTCTCTTTCCAGGAGTTTCCTTCAGCCAAAGGGCGTTGGCTGACTCAAGGTTACATCTTTGGATGCTACAAATGACAACAAATTTGCCAAATGTGGTATTTCTGCTTCAGCAGATCAGCATAGCTTCCTTGGACCTTGGATATTGTATGTTGCCCTTGATATGGCCAATGCCATCTTTTCCATTCCCATCCAAAAGAAGGATCAGAAGCACTCATATGAGATGAACAACAAAATACATTTACAGTAGTGCCCAAAGGTCATGTTAATTCTTCTAGTCTCTGCCATAATATAGTTCAAAGGGTCCTGGATCATTTGAACGTTCCATAGAACATTTAATTGGTAGATTACATTCATGAGATCATAGTAATCAGACCAGATAAACAAGAAGTGTCACTGGTAAACAGCATGCACTCCAGGATAAGGAAGATAAACTCTCTGAAGATTTAGGGGTTCACATCTTTGAAATTCAGGGGGATGGGGAGGTCCAATCATCTGGTGCATGCTGGCACATTGCCTCAAGAATACAGGAAAAATTATTACACTTCAGAACTCCCATCACCAAGCAGGAAATTCAATCATCTGTCAGGCCCTTGCATGTTCTTGATACAGAATATTCCACACTTAGAACTGCTATTTTAGGGTGCCTGGGTGGCTCAGTGGGTTAAGCCTCTGCCTTCAGGCTCAGGTCATGATCTCAGGGTCCTGGGATCGAGTCCCGCATCAGGCTCTCTTCTCATCAGGGAGCCTGCTTCCCCCCACCCCCCGCCTGCCTCTCTGCCTACTTGTGATCTCTCTCTCTATGTCAAATAAATAAATAAAATCTTAAAAAAAAGAAATGCTATTTTAATCTATTTTCCAAGTGCTACAGAGGCATATAGCTTTGAAGTGGGCTCAGAGCAAGAAACTGTTCTGCATCAAGTCATGAAAATAGTTCTGCTACTTTGGCCACAATTCTTGGCAGAGCCAATGGGATGAGAGGCTTCTATCACAGGAAAGATCCTTTGTGAAGATTATGGCACTCTCCCACAACAGCACAGATCTTCAAAGGATCTGACACAAGAACTTCACCATCTTTCAAAATGTCTCGTATGTTGCTGAATTCTAACAAAAATGTACTCTCTGACCTTGGAAAATCAAAAGACCACACTCCTAGATCTGCCCATAAGTTTCATACAGTCAGATATACCGAGTCATAAGTAGACATAATAGCAGTATATCATAAGAGAGAACAATAAGTCCATGGAGGATACTGAGTAAGGCCAGAAGTGGAAGTAAGTACAAAAGCAGTAGTCCAGAATTTCATGTCATTCATCAGTATTGTATTTGTGACTCTCTAATAGCTCATACCTATGATTATGGGGGAAAGGTGGGAAAGTTGCCTTTATTACTAGCTGATGAAGGAAAAAAACTGAACGTGGTTCACAAATAGGTCTGCTCAGTATGTCTGGGCAAACTGAAGGTGGATGGCTGCTGCATGATAGTTCCACTGAGGAGTGACCTGAAAGATAGCAGGGAGGAAAATCTTCTCAGTGGGCACAAGTCTGGGTATGTACCTAATCACCCACTTTGTTGGAATACAAGTGATAAGAATATACATGGACTTATAGGCAGTGGTGAGTGGCTTTACCGGTTCACCAGGGGGCTCAAAGGAGAAAGATTTGAGGATCAGAGATAGCAGGTGTAGGAAACAGCTTGTGGAAGAAACTAGAAGAGTGGACACAAAAATGTAATAATAATTGTATTTTATTGTAATACCTACTGAAGGTCAACCACTTTAAAAAAGACAATAATCAAATAGACCAAATGATTCAACCAGTTAACAGAGAGACTCATCAGTCACTCCATTGCCATTGTTGAAGAGATGGAAACTATGAGCCCAGCAGCACAATTTCCCTCTCAATAACGCTGACCTAGATATAGCCACTGAATGTCCAACCTGTGAGAAGCAGAGACGAATACTGAACCCCTGATACAGCACAATACCCTACAGAGATCAGCCAGCTGCTTGACAGCAAGTCAATTACACTGAATCCTTTCCTGCTATCCTGCCAGGAGTACCTCAGCCAGCACCACGATCTCCAGGCATTTAGGGTGTTAGAACCTCCAAAACATTTCACTACAAAATATTGCCTCAGACTAAGGGACCCACTTTAAAGCAAAGATGTGTAGCAGTGGGCACATGATGTCTAAGAACCAATCCACTGGTTCTTTTACTTGTCACACTATTCAATAGCTTTCAGTATGAGATAGCAGAAGGACCTTTTGAATCTGCAGCTATAATTACCCCTGATCCTCAGGAAAGGTGGGGCTGCTATTACACAGTGGGGGCAAGGAAGAATTATTTGGCAGCTAAGTGATCCATCAGGGCATCAACTTGTACTTCACTTCCTAATTTTGCTAGTAAATGGAAAAGTACAGCAATCACAGCCTGAAAGAATATAGTGACCAGAGATTCAGACATCTCAGGGATGACAATCTGAGTCACACCACCAAGTAATCCCTCTCAACCTGCAGAGATGCTAGCCAAGGTGACCATAATCTAGAATAGAAAGTTGAGGAGGGAAATAATCAGTGTTTGTTACAGTCTCAAGTGTTGTTTCAGTAGGTGAGGCTATAATTCATCTAACCTTCCTCTTATGAATTTCCCCAGGAAAAAGACCAACCAGAATCCTGGGGAAAGTTTTGCCAAATGGGGGAAACTTACTAGATAACACAAATATATCGGACAAGTGCAAGGGATAGACAAGAGTGGTCCTGTGGACTGAAGCACTCCTCCAGAAACCAGGTACCGGCTACTGATGTGGATAATTGCCATTGTTCTTAGCTACAAGAAATTGCTTCACCCAAAGTTGCACTCCCTCCTCAGCCTATATTCAATACTTGTTCAACGCAAAAATATAAAGACCTGGTCCCTTTGTCTCAGTTCCTGGCAAATCTAAAAGGTCCTATCTCCAAACTTCCCTATAGGATTGCCTGAGGTTTCTGTTACTATACCCAATTCTGCACCCCTCACTCCCTTACAAGTGCTATGTCTGAGAGCAATCCCTGAGGAAGTTTTCAAATACAAAATTTTGTTTCAGAGTCTTTTTGCTGAGGAATCTGGCCTAAGACACTCACAACTGCAAATTTTTGGCCCAACCTCCAAAACTAGGATCAAGAAATCTGTAATTTTATAAACACCCCAGGAGATTCTGATACAGTTGGGCCAAGAACCATACTTTGAGAAACTGCATTCAAAAAGCCTAAGCCTATGGACTAGCTATAAACTAGTATTGTAAAAGGAAAGTTTCTGGCATCCCGTTACCAGAATCCATGAGGCTTCCTCCATAACCTTACATTCAACCTCCAGAAGACATGTGCGGTGAAGTCCCAGCTTAATACCCAAATTAAGCCCATCAATTTCCTAGAAGAATGTGGCCTACTTGAGCATCAGACTAATTCCATATCTGCTCTGATTTCTATAACCCCTGTTTCTTCTGTCCCCATGATAAAGCCACCTTCTTAGATGGAGGAATTCCAGTGTCAAAATTTGCACATTATTATTTATTATTGGTCTTTCCTATATTCATTCACAAGCTGGTGTGGTTAGAGCTTAAGGTAAACCAACTAAATCCAAAACATAAAAATAGAGTTATGATTATATATGCCCACCTTTTATTTTTTCAATTCGCTTTCTTCAGAACAACTAAGTGTCTCCAGTTCCAGCTTACATGATAATTGCTGCCATTTACCTTTACCATTATTACTACCAAGGAGCTGAAATATCAGGGTCTACTGATCTTAATTTGGGTCTGTTAATATTACTGTCTTTTTTTAGAGTCATTCTCAGAGTAGCAGTTCTTTCCATGTCTCCTTCCTAGGACCCTAATCTTATATCTTTTGTCAAAATTGAAAAAATCTCCATTTATTCCTACAAAATCATAGTAGCTCAATTTATTCACACACTCCTGAGAAAAGAGGTGGAGAAAAATGGGATCCATCTTTAATTTCTGGATCCAGAGTTTCTTCAGAGCTATATCTTCCTAACATTTTACTCATCATGACAGATTTGACTATTTAAAACAGAAAGTGAGTAATTTGGGGTAAATTGTTAGTGATTCCTTAAATACTCATTCCAGGCCAAGAAGAGTAATAAGGAGAAAAAGGAAAGTTACCCCAAAAAGTTACACGGAATTCTCGTTCAAGTCATTTTTCAAAGGGAAGATCACTCTGGATTGGCAGCATCCTTTTTAATATAATTTTATTTACCTATTACTCATTTTACCCAGCTCTTGCTTACTTTATGCAATAACCAGTGATACATCTCAGGTTGATCTACTTAACTCTTGTTTTCTCTGGCTATAGTAGAAATAGCACAGTGACTAAAAGTACAGGCTTTGCAAACAGACAAGCCAAACTCAAATCCCAATTGTGCTACCTTCGACAAGTTAATTAGTCCTATTTTCCTCTTTCTAAAATGGAAATACTAATACCCATTTCATGGAGTTATCATGAAAACCAAATAAAGTATACAATGTGTGTACTACCGGCACCTAGTGTATGGGTGTTTTAATAAATAGTAACTGTTATTTCTACCTTTCAGCATTGTCATCAAGAGAACCTACTGTCAAAATGTTATTAAGGAACAAGTGAAAATCACCGGTAAAGAAACTGGGATGGGATCCCTGCAGTCATTTTTACAATGTTATCAAAAGCACTGTCTGTAGTCTGTAGGGAGGGTACAGCTTGACACAAAGTCCCAATCCCATTCTTTTTGATTTTTAATAGTTCTATCTTGACAGTGCTTTTCTGTCTCCATTTTACATTCCTACAAGAATTTTAAAACTGCAGTCATCAAACATATGCCCTCATCTTTTCATTCATTTTCACTCTTAGTTTTGTTGAAAAGAATAAAAGCTTTTAATTGTTCATTTAAGCATGTATTTAAGGTAAAATGCATTTAATAAGAAACCATCTGAATCAGGGTGTCCACATACATGTTTTCTTCAGTAAGGTTTCATCTCTTCTACCAATTGGAAATTAACACAAATTCAACCAAGAAAATCTAAGACATAATTTATCTAGACATCAAGAACACATTTGATTCAGTACCACCCCAAACAGAATCTGCAAGGCCAGCAACTCTATTTGGCCATAAACTACTTCACTGAATAACATACTCTAATGAAGGATGAAGATGAATTATCTTGGTTAGTGGTAATGCTTCAGCATGGAGAGCAGAAATAAGTACCACTACAAATGACTATTAGGCTTACTTTATTTTTCCCACTTTAAAGGACTGGAGAAAATAAATATTTAATGAAAGAGAAAATGGGGCACTATAAAACCAAACTGGGACACTAGCAGAGCTTTATTGAGAAAAAGTAGTGTGTTCTAAAATCAAATCCAAGCCAAAGCAACTCACATACTGGAGAACAGGGGCCCAGTGTTTTCAATATCTTTGCAGCTCTTATAACCACTAGGGCAAAGTTCTGTAGACATTCATTAAATCAAGGACACTGAAGTTGGAAGAATCATCTGGTGTGGTATTTCTAAACTTTAATCATTCTGCAACAACTTTTGTCACACCTTCATATAATAAATATTCTGATTTACTTAATATTTTACTGTCAACTGACCTTAATTTTTGTTTTTATTTTCAAGGGACGCCTAGGTGGCTCAGTCAGTTAAGCATCTGACTCTTTAATTTCAGCTCAGGTCATGATCTTAGGATTGTGGGATCAACCCCCACACTGGGCTACACGCTAAGGGTGGAGCCTGTTTAAGATTCTCTCTTCCTCTCCCTCTGCCCCTCCTCCCCATGCTCACACATGTTTTCTCTCACTCTCTCAAAAATAAATAAAAATAAATAAATAAAATGGACTTTTTTTAAACAATTATTTATTCATTTCTTTGACACAGAGAGAGAGAGAGATCGCAAGTAGGCAGAGACGCAGGCAGAAAGGAAGGAGGAAGCAGGCTCCCTGCTGAGCAAGAAGTCGGATGTGGGCCTTGACCCCAGGACCCTGAGATCATGACCTGAGCTGAAGGCAGAGGCTTTAACCCACTGAGCCACCCAGGCGCCCTAAAATAGGCTTTTTTAAAAAAAAAAAAGTTTATGTTCAAGAGAAACTTTACATTTTTGCTTTGAATATAACACATAATATTATGTTAAAGTACTAGTTATGTTGTCCTAATACACATTAAAGCAAACACCTAGTATTTAAGATTTATTCATTCACAAGCCACCTAAAATTATCTTCTGTACCACAAATGGTACTCATAATAGACTTTGGAAAACATGGGTCTAGTTCAACCTTCTATACATGAAACTATATTAGACACAGATTTTTATACACCTCCCCAGGATCCCTCAGAGACATCTGTCTCCCAGACCCTCAGCTGCTCTGTGTACCTCAGCAGTCACTGCTTGTGTCCACAGGATTCTTCCACCTGACTGCAACAAGCCACATGCTCAGGAGTCCTCGCTGCCTCTTACCTTTGGCCCTCTCAAAGCAACATGGTTGACTAATGTCACACAGGGAGTTACAAGCTATTTCCACCACTTCCGGATTTAGACAGACATCACACACAAGGCATGGGATTTGACACAGAGAAGCTTTTAGAGGCACTGGATGATAAAAGTTGGAAGTGCAGGGGAGTTAACACACAGAGCAAATTTGACCTATAATTCCTCTAATTTGTTTTGCTTCCACAAACTAATTTAGGCACAGTTTTTCTTTAAACCCATCCTGAAAATTCCCTTATACAAAAAAAGACTCACTATGAAGCACCCTACTGTGTCTCTTTGTGGTCTCTTGTGAAATGAAACCTGATTTCTCAGTGCTTCACTTCCTTGCCTCACTAACCCTTTTCCTCATTCTCTCTGCCCTAGTTTGGCATTTCCCAAATAAAGCATTAACACTTTAACTCTTTCCTCAAGACCTGTTTTCTAGATTAAGATTTTTTAAAGATTTTTTAGGATTCTAAGATTTTAAGATTTTTTAGGATTTAAGATTTAGGATTTCAGGATTAAGATTTTTAAAAGATTTTTCTAGATTAAGAATTTTTTAAATTCCCTTTCAGTCCTTCCTGGCATGTCATTCAACCTCGCCTCACAATCTCTAATGACATACAACTTATTGACACACAAGGGATCCTTTCTGATTTCACATAGCTCTTATTAGTAGAATATTCCTATAATAATGTGTAGTCTATTACAATCTCATTGAGTCTTTCTAAGTCCAGTGCAAGTGGGTACTGGCAAGGGAGAACAAGAAGAATTTGCTGTTGTACTGATCCTCACAAACCATGCTAAGAAGGCACAGTACGTTTACATAAAGTCACTAAAGAATAATATTTGGCTAGTACCGATCTGTAACAGCTTGTCCTAGGGTGCCTAGAAAATGAGAAAAAAGGGGGGGGCACCTGGGTGGCTCAGTGGGTTAAAGCCTCTGCCTTCGGCTCAGGTCATGATCTCAGGGTCCTGGGATCGAGCCCCACATCGGGCTCTCTGCTCAGCAGGGAGGCCTGCTTCCCCCATCTCTCTGCCTGCCTCTCTGCCTACTTGTAATCTCACTCTCTCTGTCAAATAAATAAATAAAATCTTAAAAAAAAAGAAAATGAGAAAAATTAAGTTTGGAGAGCTTTTTTTATAAAGTTAATTTTATTCATTTGTAGAACTCTTTCATTCTGATTTTATGCCCTTTCTGCCTTTTTGGTATTTAGAATACCCTTTCTTTTATTAAATGGTGATGATAATAGATAAAAATGGCTTAAATGTTCCTTCTTGTCTGTATCAAAAATGACAATTTCATAGTAGTCCCCACATTTGCTTTTAAATTTAACGATCTTAATGACTGAATGGACAACTAAATTGATAAAATTAAAAGTTAAACAGAGATGAAAGTTGAAATATCAGATAAACCCAACAGGATATCCTATTATTAATGTTAATATCCATGACTAAGATATTAGGCTACATGGTCTAGTCTATGCTCTAGAAACTCTTGGTTGATATTTTCCCATCTAGATCCTTAAATACTTACCAGAATGAGAAATGTTTGATCATATGTCACAGTTTTGAGTAAACTTTCATCTTCCATTGCTACTTATACTGGCATCTCAGCTTTCTTTCAGGTTCATTTAACACTTGTACCATTTGAGACAACTGTCACATCACATTGTCAATAGTAAATTTGCTATCAAACTGGTAATCATTTTCATTACTCACAAAATTGCTATTGAATTCCTCCAAGAAATGATTGATATGCTGTGTCTGTTTTGACATACCACACTAATGATGGAGGGAAACAGTGAAGAAAAAAATTTTAATGATGCACTCTAGATGACGGAAATGTGGCTGCAGGGCAATGGGAAGTGATTACTGGCAATACCTCCTTCAGTTTAGACTCAGGGTACATAGGCAGGTCAGAACTTCCTCCAAAGCAGAGTCTTCTGATCCCAGACACCAAGGCAGTTTCTGAAACTGATGATTTTAGTGAGCTTATCTAAAAGTACAACAACAATAGGGAGCCCGACCCCAAAGACAGTCTAACTGCACCTATCTAATAACAGCAGTCATAATAAATAATGATAACAATAATGTATAGAGCTTTCATTATGTGCCAGGCCATGTAGTAAGGGCTTTACATGCATTATATCACTCTGTCCCATTGTATATTGTCTTACAACATATACTTACTTACTTATATATATTTACTTACTTATATATACTATATACTATAAATACACTTACTTACTTATATATACTTACTGTATATACTTACAACAATGTAAGTTCCAAGGCACAAGGACCTGGCTTACCTTGTTCAGCATTTTCTGTAGTTTCCTACAACAGCACCTGACACACAGGATATTCTCAAAAAATATCCATTCATAAAATGAATGAATGTATGCATGAACGAATGACCATCTCCTTATTCTTTGAACATGGTACTTGGGATCTTCAGATAAAACTTGAGAATTCTAAAGAGAAATCTGGAAAATACTGAAGAAACTGAAAACAGAGATAGGTAATGAACTATGATTTTTAAAAGCCTGTAAAGCTGTAACAGTTTTTCATCAACTGTAAGAGCTGAATCAATAGTGAATTTACATTTCAAACTAACTGAAAAATATTTTATTGTTGTTTATCATATGCTTCTATATGAGTGAAAGGACAGTTCTTAAACAAAGATAATCAATGACCTAATGAGAAATCAGGATTATGTAACAAGAATGGACAAAGAACTGCATTTAAACATGCAAAGTTTTCCTAAAGTTGATTGAAGAAGCAGCCCATTGCCCTAATCCTTTCTTTTTTTTTTTTTTTTTTTTTTTTTTTTT
>LNAC01000866.1:331786-352812 GCA_002007465.1 Ailurus styani | reverse complement strand
CCCCAGTAACCCTCAGTTTGTTTTATGAGATTAGAAGTCTCTTATGGTTTGTCTCCTTCCCCATCCCATCTTGTTTCATTATTTTTCCCTCCCTACCCCCCACAGCCCCCCACCCTGCCCCTCAAGTTCCTCATATCAGAGAGATCATATGATAATTGTCTTTCTCTGATTGACTTATTTCGCTCAGCATAATACCCTCCAGTTCCATCCATGTTGTTGCGAATGGCAAGATTTTATTTATTTATTTGACAGAGAGAGAGAAAGAGAGAGAGAGAGAACACACAAGCTGAGGTAGCAGCAGAGGGAGAGAGAGAAGCAAACTCTCCACTGAGCAAGAAGCCCAATGCAGGGCTCAATTCCAGGACCCTGGGATCATGACCTGCACCAAAGGCATCTGCTTAACTGACTGAGCCACCAGGTGCCCCCCAGGTGCCCTAATTCTTGTGAATAAGTTGCTCAATATATGTGTGTCAGCCTGTGTATATGTGTTTCCAGACCTTCCCTGTAAAGAGTACAACCAAAACTGCCCATTTATAGACATTCCAGAACTAAGAAGCTATCTTCCACAGTGTCATTGGGAGTATTACAGACAAAATGAAATCTTCTTAGATGATTTTTTTAAAAGATTTTATTTATTTATTTGACAGAGGGAGAGATACCACAAGTAGGCAGAGAGGCAGTCAGAGAGAGAGGGAGAAGCAGGCTCCCCACTGAGCAGAGAGCCTGATGCAGGACTCAATCCCAGGACCTTGAGATCATGACCTGAGCCAAAGGCAGAGGCTTAACCCATTGAGCCACCCGGGCGCCCCTTCATGGGTGATTTTAATGATAAGAAGCTAGAGTTGTGGTAAACTTAACCTTACTTGTTTTCAGGATTTCCCTCAAGATCATCTCAAAATTACTAAGGTGGAAGCATTGTCAAACAATGGAGTGGTATTCTATAATTATTTGGACATTAGTTTAACCATTCCGCTAGAATATTTGCAGTCCTTGCCCATACAAGTCCCTCAGGCTGAGGGAGTCACACAGGCAGTACAGACACCTTATCTCAAAATTGCTCTTAGTTCTATCTGCCAAAATGCATCCTGTGACTATTTATTCTCTGGTCTTGCCACTTCCATAAGTAGGGAACACAGAAGCAGATCCTCTACCTCAGTCAAACTATCATAACTGCAGCTCTGACCAATATCTTGTCTGCCATCTCATGAAGGAGTTAGACCCAGAACCACTTAGCTAAATTCTTCTGATCTCTTCCTTTAAGTAAAATGGAAATCTCTTTTCAATCATGGGGAAAACTTTTCTTTTCCTTATGTTTTTATTTACTTATTTTTAAAGATTTTATTTATTAATTTGAGACACAGAGAGAGAGAGAGAGCTCACAAGCACAGAGAGGGGCAGAAGGAGTGGGAGAAGCAGACTCCGCACTGAACAAGGACCCTGATGTGGGGCTTGATCTCAGGACCCCGAGATCATGACCTGAGCCAAAGGCAGCTGCTTAACAGACTGAGCCACCCAGGCACCCCCAGAGTGGGCTTTCTAACACAAAAATCAAATTGTACCATGTTCACTAGCCTGTCTGAAGTAGTTCAGAGTCCCTGATTTCCTTTGAATAATTAATCCAAAAATGAGACTCTTCATGATCTGGTCTCTGCCTCTCCAGCCTCATCTCTTGCTACTCCTCAGCACACACTTTACCCCAAAGCTGTAACCTGTTCTATTCCAAGTCATCCTGCCTTTATGCACATTGTTCCATCTTTCTGAAACTCTATTCCTTCCAGTATTCTTATGTTGAACTAAATTATTCTTTCAGACTGACTTTTTTTTTTGAGAGGGTGAGAGGAGCAGGGAGGGGCAGAGGGAGAGGGGGAATTTTAAGCAGGCTCCATGCCCAGCACAGAGCCCCAACTCAGAGCTCAATCTCAAGAACCTGTGATCATGACCTGAGCCAAAATCAAAAGTTGGTCGCTTAACCAACTGAGTCACCCAGGTGCCCCCAGACTTACTTTTCTCTGGGATTATTCTTCCAGGAACTCTTTCCTGACATTCCCCCATCTGTGATTGGGAACCTCTTTTCTGAGTACTGATAGCATTCCATGAAAACCACACCACTGGAATTATTGGTTTGCTGATATCCTTTTTCCAGTAGTACCTGAGCTCCTTGAGATCAGGAATTCTCTTTCATTTCTTATTCCTAAGGCCTGGCACAGTGATCTACAAATAGTTAATGTTCTGTAAACCACTCCTGATTTACTGTATAATTATACAATTTATGCTATTATAATAAGGCTATTTTCTACATTACATATCTAGCACACTGGATATATGTGTCAAGCAAATTAAAATAACAATAATAAGTTTTGCTGATCAGGGAACCGGGGGGCTCAGTTGGTTAAGCATCTGCCTTTGGCTTGGGTCATGATCCCAGGTTCCTGGGATCCAGTCCCACATCAGGCTCCCTGTTCATCAGGGAACCTGCTTCTCCCTCTCCCTCTGTGACTCTCCCTGCTTGTGCTCTCTCTTTATCTGTGTCCAATGAATAAATAAAATCCTAAAAAAAAAATAATAAGCTTTGCTGATGAATTCTAAACTCACTAAGTTTTTTATTTTTTTTCTAAGAATATTGTTTTTATATTAGCTTAAATATCTGGAATTATTAATTTGTCTTTGATCTCAGTAACAGATTCTATGTTTTGGCATTCCTAGGAAAAAAATACCACAGTAAATAAAGCACATATGAGTATAATTTATATGTTATACTAAACCTTAATAGAATCTTAACCCTTTTGGAGGCAGCTGATTGAAAATTAAATAAGAATAGGTGTTTAAAGTTACAGTAGGGATGCCTGTGTGGCTCAGTTGGTTAAGTGTCTGCCTTGGGCTCAGGGTATGATCTCAGGGTCCTGAGATGGAGCCCCATCTTGGTATCCCTATTCACCAGGGAGTCTGTTTCTCCCTCTCCCTCTGCCCCTACCTCCTGCTCCTGCACTCTCTTTCACTCAGTATCTCTCTCTCTCAAATAAATAAATAAAATCTTGTTAAAATTTTTTAAAAAATAAAGATAAACTAATGGGAAGTCAGTGACCTGAAGACAGTCTCATAACAGACTATACTTGATTGCACAGAACTTTTTTAATGGTCACTACATAACACTTTTTATTCTTTTATTTAATTAATTAATTTATTTGAGAAAAAGAGATTGTGCATGGGGGTTTGGGGGAGGGGCAGAAGGAGAGGGAGAGAGAGAATCTTAAGCAGGCTCCATCCCCAGCACAGAGCCCGATGTAGGGCACTATCTCACAACCCTGAGATCATGATCTGAGTCTAAAATCAAGAGTCAGACATTCAAACGACTGAGCCACCCAGGCACCCCTACATAACACTATTTAAATGGCATCGTGTGCTGTATATTTTACTAGATGCAATACTGTGTGATTAGAGAATTATAGAATGATCACTATTTGGTTATTTATTTCAGGTAACATATTAGGTTAACTAAACAAAGGTCTTGAAACATTATCTAAATGACATTTAATTTAATTTAAAAATTAATTTGATCTATTTTTACACTTCTTTATTCTTTGTTCATTTAAGCCCTTAAATTCATTATCCTTGGAATAACTGTCAGATATTCCTAATTAAAGTTATCTCTAAGTATAATGCAGGTAAAATTTTCAATTCATGATATAATAAAAGAAGTATGATTTGTGTGATGCACATCCTAGTTCCTTTTTAAGTATACACAGCAAATATTCAGCATTATTTTGGGGGTCAGAAAGCATCTACTATTAAACAGAGGCTGACACCTGTGTATAATTATCTAGCATGATTAGTGAAAAAGGAGATCAAAGTTTCATGCAATTTTAATTTCATGCTCTGGGCTTGATGTGCAAAGGATTTGTACTAGGTAATAAAGGAATATAGGTTCATTCTAATAAGCATGACAAATGAATTTTTTTAAATGAGTCTGACTCATTAGCTAACCTGTGTGACCCTTAGTACCCTGGCAAATTTGGGAGATAATCTTACTGCCTAATTACTACTTGTGTGACTATATTTCAACAAATTAGCTCCTTTATGAAAGACACTCATAGAGGTATTCATGCTGAGGTATGACAAAAACCAAAATGCTTATAAAGAAAAGCATCTTGACTTCAAAAGCTAAATCATTTTAACACCAATTTTCCATGAGGCTACATTTTTAACATCTACTGTGGGCCTCCTATACACTTTGACAAGAATGACGTTTTGGCAGGATTAACAAACTAGAGAAAGAATATGTGCTCTAGCCCTAACATGAGTGCTATTGAAATAAAAACACAGAGAACACCCGATGCTGTGTTCAGCTACAAATTGCATTTCTGAGATGCTGATTCAACTTGATCTCAATGTCCGTATTATAACAAGCTGGCCTGGTGCCTCCAGAGAATAGTATGGAAGTTCAGTCGCTTAAGTTAAGATGAAGTTCATATTCTATTTTAAATAAGATTCAACATATAACACAGTGTGAAGGAGAAAATTAAAAAAAACAAATGCAATATGAAATTCTAAATAATAGAATACGGAGTTAGGAGCAAATATGAAACAACTTCTGGAATTTTTTTCTGAGTGACTACTTGGCACATTCTTAAAATAAGTTCCCTTTTTTTTCTTTCAAAGAAACTCATTTTTAAAATCTTTTTCAATTGAAATCATTATGGAAGCAGGGACTCAGTGATCAATAAGATTGTCAACATGTTCCAGATCACACTTGACCAAAGTCATTGGGTTTATTTTTAGTTTCATTTTGCAGCAAACGTGCCTTGGGCACTTACACTGTGCTAAGTGCTAAAGAAGAAATGTATGAACACAGGTTTCAAGAAGTTCAAAAACCGGTCAGGGAAAAGGAAGAGCAAACAAGTATAATGCAATACAGTCATGCATAAGTGTTATGGGAAAAGAACCAGCTAAGTGCTGTGAGAATCCAAGAACACAAAAGAATTAGCAATTAATTCCCAGGCTTAGCAGTGAGAAGCTTTTGGAGAAGGCTTTAGGAAGAATATGAATTCATTCATTCATTTATGAAACTATCAATGAGCCAGGCCTCTATTAGGCACTGACTGTATACATGTGCATAAAATATAATTCCTGCCCTTAGAGATCTCACAGCTTCACTTCCATTCTATCAATAAATATTTTCACTTGGCCTTAAAAAATGTCATGATGAGACAATGAGGAGTACAGGTCATGGAGTTTACAATCTGGAAGGGTATACTAACAAGTAAAAAAAACAGTCATGATGCTATGAGATAATAGTAACAGCGAACATTTTGGGCACACCTGGGTGGCTCAGTCAATTAAGAGCCTGACTCTTGATTGCAGCACAAGTCATGATCTCAGGATCATCATATTGATCCCAGAGTCGGGTTCATGGTGGGCCTAGAGCCTGTTTAAGATTCTCTCTTTCCCTCTCTCTTTACCACCCCCTTACACTCTCTCTCAAAAATAATAATAATAATAGCAATAATAATAAAACGGCTAACATTTATTTTGTGCTTAGATGAATTAGCCATTTAATACTCAATACTGACTACCTGAGACAGGCATTATTTAAAGTCTCATTTTAGAAAGGGAAAAACAAGAACAGAGAGGTCATGTAACCTATTCAAAATCAAATATCTAGGAAGTGGCAAGAGCAAAACTTGAACCCAGGCCTCTGCTCTAGCCATAATGTCAAATCACTTCTCCAAGTTCTGTGGTGGGGAAGTCCTGGGTGCTATGGTGCAGAGAGATATCTAATCTAAGAGTGGGTACCTAGAAGAGTAACATCCACATTGAAACTTGTTAATAAAAGTGACAAATGCTTTTCAAGAGATAAGCACAGGAAACTAGTACATGATCTCTACTGAATTTGAGCTAAGACTATAAAGGATGAGTAGAATTTGGACAGACAGGAAAAGAGAAGAGCATTCTAAACTAAGACAACATTATAGGCAAATGCAGGAAAACTGGCTTGACTAGTTTTTTTCACTTTGGTAAAGTTCTTATACTTGCTATCAAATTGCAAAATAACCAACCAAAATTGATTGTCCAATGTAAAAAATCCTGTAAGGTAAGATCTTCCTAAAGAAAACTGAAGCTTAGGGCACCTGGGTGGCTCAGTGGGTTAAAGCCTCTGCTTTCGGCTCAGGTCATGATCTCAGCGTCCTGGGATCGAGGCCTGCATCGGGCTCTCTGCTCGGCGGGGAGCCTGCTTCCCCCTCTCCCTGCCTCTCTGCCTACTTGTAATCTCTCTCTCTCTGTGTCAAATAAATAAATAAAATCTTTAAAAAATAATAATAATAAAATAAAAAAAAATAAAACTGAAGCTTATATAAATGAGCTGTTTGATTTTTGAACATCTCAATTAGCCCATCAGGATTCCAAAATTACTTAGGACTATCAATTGTAACATTTTACCACTGCAGGAGGCTCTAAACCACAAAAAGTGAACTCAAAATATTTGTTTTCCAGATGTAAACATAAAATAATAACTAATATTTATTAAGCAATCACTAGTGTCTGGTTTATACTTTGTCATTTAATTGTGTGGTTTAAATGAGATATGTACTGTCATTTTCCACTTTTTATGAATGAGGAAACTAAAAGATTAGATAATTTGCCAAAGTCACAGAAATGAAAGAGCTGGAATGGAAACAGGTCAGATATTAACCCATTATGTTATACGTAGCTAAGTTCCACAAAGCATTTACCAAAATTTTAAGTTGACACTGATAGAAACTGCCTCATTTATTCTTTTTCTTTTTTTCAATAGTGTAGAGAGAAAAGAGAAGAAGGAAATCTTGATTTGAGTTCCAGGACCACAATTTTTTGCTCTGTGACCTTAGGCAATCATATCACATCTCTGAGCCTCAGTAGTTCAACTTTAAATTGAAGGTATTAGATTACATGATATCTGAGGTCCTTTTGAGCTACAAAGATCTATGATTTGGGGTTTTTCTTAAAAATCATAAAAATCACCAGCTATTCCCACATTTTAAAAAGGAATTTTAGAAATAGAAAGGATATATTGAAATATTAAAAAACTGAAATTTGGTAAGTTTTTTGTAAATACAGGCTAAAAGCATCTGAAGGGTTGACATAGTATTTCCAATATGCTGAATTATTTGCAGCACTTATGTGAGGCTGAACATCCACCATATTTTTCACTCATAACTCTGAGGGCTAGTGACACAGTTCATTTCCTCATTTCAAAAAGATTGATTTCATCTCTGAGAAAAGGTGCACATGAGCTGGAAAAAATTAATGTTTATGGGAACTGGGAACATCCGTTCTCATTCTATTAAAGCATCAACATATGTTCCATTTAAGCCTTGCTTACTAAACTCAGGGTTGCTCAGTCTTTAGTCTAGGATACCATGTTTCATAAACATATGAAAAGGAACAAGCTGTCTCTTTCATCCAAGAGCCAAATGTTCAGATTCTTCAAGCGTCAATTTGAATTTCAGTGCCCATGATCTTAAAGAGCTTGGATTGCGTCCACTCAGTGCTATGCCTCCAAGATCTCCCAGTATATATGAATCTACAGTCATAGGAACAACCAAATAAACCAGAAAAGTGGTTCCCACAAGGTTACTCTTAAGCTCAAGAATCACTTCAGGCTCTAATTCCCAACAACCCCTTTAAACCTGCTTTATTGTCAGGTTTCTGTTTCTCAAATCCCAAATCCCTTTCAGTAGGTTTCATAAACTGAAAATCAGATCAAGCCCTTTCCTGAAAAGCAAATTTTAAGGGCTGTTTGACAACATGAACGGCAAGCTAGAGCCATCTCCTGCTCAACTGTGCCCCATGTAGGCTTTCAAAAAGGAAGTGGAAAGAAAGGAGATGCAATGCATGTAGGACTGGGTGTGGTGCATAAAAAATGAATGGGATGGGGAAGGAGACAAACCATAAGAGACGCCTAATCTCACAAAACAAACTGAGGGTTACTGGGGGGCTGGGAGGGTAGGGATAGGGTGGGTGGGTTATGGACATTGGGGAGGGTTTGTGCTTTGGTGAATGCTGTGAAAGATGTAAGCCTGATGACTCACAGACCTGTACCCCTGGGGCAAAGAATAAAAAAAATAAAATAAATCTTGGATAACTGAGGGGAAAAAAAGGAGATGCAAAGCAAAGTATGATAAAAAAAAGAAATCAAGGACATTACTTTCAAAATACGTGGGAAAAAATATAATAACCTGACACTTATATTTTTTTCTTTGCTCCCTAAATTTTATAATTATTATTATTATTATTTGCCCCAGGGGTAACAGTCTGTGAATCATCAGGCTTACATATTTCACAGCATTCACCATAGCACAAACCCACCCCAGTGTCCATAACCCATCCACCCTATCCCTAACCTCACACGCCCCTGTAACCCTCAGTTCGTTTCGTGAGATTAAAGAGTTCCTTATATTTGTCTCCTTTCCGAACCCATCATGTTTCAATTTTTCCCTCCCAACCCCCCATGACCCACCGCCCTGTCCCTCAAATTCCTCATAAGAGAGAAATCATATGATAATTGTCTTTCTCTGATTGACTTATTTCACTTAGCATAATACCCTCTAGTTCCATCCACGTCGTTGCAAACGGCAGGATTTCGTATCTTTTGATGGCTGCATAGTATTCCATTGTTTATATATACCACATCTTTTTTATCCATTCATCTGTTCATGGACATCTAGGTTCTTTCCATAGTTTGGCTATTGTGGACATTGCTGCTATAAACATTCGGGTGCACGTGCCCCTGAGGATCACTACCTTTGTGTCTTTAGGATAAATACCCAGTAGTGCGATTGCTGGGTTGTAGGGTAGCTCCATTTTCAACTTTTTGAGGAATCGCCACACTGTTTTCCAGAGTGGCTGCACCAGTTCGCATTCCCACCAACAGTGTAGGAGGGTTCCTCTTTCTCCACATCCTCACCAATATCTGTTGTTTCCTGACCTGTTAATTTTAGCCATTCTGACTGGTGTGAGGTGGTATCTCACTGCAGTTTTGATTTGTATTTTCCTGATGCCGAGTGACGTTGAGCACTTTCTCATGTGTCTGTTGGCCATTTGGATGTCGTCTTTGCAGAAATGTCTGTTCATGTCTTCTGCCCATTTCTTGACTGGGTTATTTGTTCTATGGGTGTTGAGTTTGATAAGTTCTTTATAGATGGTGAATACAAGACCTTTACCTGATAAGTCATTTGCAAATATCTTCTCCCATTCTGTTCATTGTCTTTTGATTTTGTTGACTGATTCCTTTGCTGTGCAAAAGCTTCTGATCTCGATGAAGTCCAATAGCTTAATTTTGCCCTTGCTTCCCTTGCGTTTGGTGATGTTCCTAGGAAGAAGTTGGCTTTAGCTGAGGTCAAAGAGGTGGTTGCCTGTGTTTGCCTCAGGATTTTGATGGATTCCTTTCTCACATTGAGGTCTTTCATCCATTTCGAGTCTATTTTTGTGTGTGGTGTAAGGAAATGATCCAGTTTCATTCTTCTGCATGCTGTCCAATTTCCCCAACACCATTTGTTGAAGAGACTGTCTTTTTTCCATTGGATATCTTATCCTTTGGTGGAAGATTTGTAACTTTGTGGAAGATTAGTTGACCACAGAGTTGAGGGTCCATTTCTGGGCTCTCTATACTGTTCCACTGATCTATATGTCTGTTTTTGTGCCAGTACCATACTGTGTTGATGATGACAGCTTTGTAATAGAGATTGAAGTCTGGAATTATGATGCCACCAACTTTGGTTTTCTTTTTCAACATTCTTTTGGCTATTCGGGGTCTTTTCAGGTTCCATATAAATTTTAGGATTATTTGCTCCATTTCTTTGAGATAAATTGCTGGTATTTTGATGGGGATTGCATTAAATGTGTAGACTGCTCTAGGTAGCATAGACATTTTCACAATATTTGTTCTTCCAATCCATGAGCATGGAATGTTTTTCCACTTCTTTGTGTCTTCCTCAATTTCTTTCATGAGTACTTCATACTTTTCTGAATACAGACTCTTTGGCTCTTTGGTGAGTTTTATTCCTAGGTATCTTACGGTTTTGGGTGCAATTGTAAATGGGATTAACTCCTTAATTTCTCTTTCTCCTGTTTTGTTGTTGGTATATAGAAATGCAACTGATTTCTGTGCATTGATTTTATATCCTGACACTTTACTGAATTCCTGTATGAGGTCTAGCAGTTTTGAAGTGGAGTCCTTTGGGTTTTCCACATAAAGTACCATATCATCTGCAAAGACTGAGAGTTTGACTTCTTCCTTGCTGATTTGGATGCCTTTTATTTTTATTTATTTATTTATTTATTTACTTACTTACTTACTTACTTACTTATTTATTTATTTATTTATTTATTTATTTGCTGTCTGATTGCTGAGGCTAGGACTTCTAGTACTATGTTGAATAGCAGCGGTGATAGTGGACAGTCCTGCCATGTTCCTGACTTTAGGGGGAAAGATCTCACTTTTTCTCCTTTTAGAATGATATTCACTGTGGGTTTTTCATAGATGGCTTTGATGATATTGAGGTTTGTACCCTCTATGCATACATTGTGAATAGTTTTGATCAAGCAAGAGTGCTGTATTTTGTCAAATGCTTTTTCAGCATCTATTGAGAGGATCATATGGTTCTTGTTCTTTCTTTTATTAACGTCTTGTATCACATTGATTGATTTGTGGATATTAAGCCACCTTGCATCCCCGGAATAAATCCCACTTGGTTGTGGTGTATAATGCTTTTAATGTGCTGTTGGATCCTATTGGCTAGTATTTGGTTGAGGATTTTTGCATCCGTGTTCATCAAGGATATTGGTCTATAATTCTCCTTTTTGATGGGGTCTTTGCTGGTTTAGAGATCAAGGTAATGCTTGCCTCATAAAATGAGATTGGAAGTTTTCCTTCCATTTCTATTTTTTGGAACAGTTTCAGGAGAATAGATACTAATTCTCCTTTAAATGTTTGGTAGAATTCCCCTGGAAAGCCGTCTGGCCCTGGGCTCTTGTTTGTTGGAAGATTTTTGATGACTGCTTCAATCTCCTTACTGGTGTTGGGTCTATTCAGGTCTTCAATTTCTTCCTGGTTCAGTTTTGGTGGTTTATATGTCTCTAGGAATGCATGCATTTCTTCCAGATTGTCCAATTTGCTGGTGTCGAGTTGCTCATAATATGTTCTTAGAATTGTTTGTATTTCTTTGTTGTTGGTTGTGATCTCTCCTCTTTCATTCTTGATTTTATTAATTCGAGTCCTTTCTCTTTTCTTTTGGATAAGTCTGGCCAGGGGTTTATCAATCTTATTAATTCTTTCAAAGAATCAGCTCCTAGTTTCGTTGACTTGTTCTACTTTTCTTTTGGTTTCTATTTCATTGATTTCTGCTCTGATCTTTATTATTTCTCTTGTCCTGCTGGGTTTAGGCTTTCTTTGCTGTTCTTTCTCCAGCTCCATTAGGTGTAAGGTTAGGTTGTGTACTTGAGACCTTTCTTGTTTCTTGAGAAAGGCTAGTATTGCTCTATACTTTCCTCTCAGGGCTGCTTTTGCTGTGTCCCAAAGATTTTGAACAGTTGTGTTTTCATTTTCATTTGTTTCCATGAACTTTTTAATTCTTCTTTAATTTCCCAGCTGACCCATTAATGCTTTAGTAGGATGTTCTTTAGCCTCCACATATTTGAGTTCTTTCCAAAGTTCCTTTTGTGATTGAGTTCTAGTTTCAGAGCATTATGGTCTGAAAATATGCAGGGAATGATCCCAATCTTTTGGTACCGGTTGAGACCTGATTTGTGAGCCAGGATGTGCCCTATTCTGGAGAATGTTCCATGTGTACTAGAGAAGAATGTGTATTCTGTTGTTTGGGGATGGAATGTTCTGAATATATCTGTGATGTCCAACTGTCCCAGGGTGTGATTTAAAGCCTTATTTCCCTATTGATCTTTTGCTTAGATAATCTGTCCATTTCAGTAAGGAGGGTGTTTAAGTCCCCTACTATTATTGTATTATTGTTGATGTGTTTCTTCTATTTTGTTATTAAATTGGTTTATATAATTGCCTGCTCCCATGTTAGGGGCATAGATATTTACAAATGTTAGATCTTCTTGTTGGACTGATCATTTAAGTATGATATACTGTCCTTCCTCATCTCTTATGAAAGACATTGGCTTAAAATCTAATTTATCTGATATAAGTGTTGCCACCCCATCTTTCGTTCGACGTCCATTAGCATGGTAAATTGTTTTCCACCCCTTCACTTTAAATCTGTGGTGTCTTTGGGTCTAAAATCTGAGGTGTTTCTTGTAGACAGCATATTGATGGGTCTTCTTTTTTATCCATTCTGATATCCTGTGTCTTTTAATTGTGGCATTTAGCCATTTACATTCAGGGTAACTATTGAAAGATATGAATTTAGTGCCATTGTATTGCCTTTAAGGTGCCTGTTACTGTATATTGTGTGCCTTCCTTTATGGTCTATGTTTCTTTTAGGCTCTCTTTTTGCTTAGAGGACCCCTTTCATTATTTCCTGTAGGGCTGACTTGGTGTTTGCAAATTCCTTTAGTTTTGTTTGTCCTGGAAGCTTTTTATCTCTCTTTCTATTTTCAATGACAGACTAGCTGGATATAGTATTCTTGGCCGCATATTTTTCTCATTTAGTCTTCTGAATATATCATGCCAGTTCTTTGTGGCCTGCCAGGTCTCTGTGGATAGGTCTGCTGTCAGCCTAATATCTCTACCATTGTATGTTACAGATCTCTTGTCTGGAACTGCTTTCAGGATTTTCTCTTTGTCACTAAGACTTGTAATTTTTACTGTTAGCTGACAGGATGTGAACCTATTTTTATTGATTTTGAGGGGGGTTCTTTGTGCCTCCTGGATTTTGATGCTTGTTCCCTTTGCCAAATTAGGGAAATTCTGTACTATTATTTGTTCCATTATACCTTCTGCCCCCCTCTCTCTCTTTTTCTTCTTCTTCTTCTGAGATTCCAATTATTCTAATATTGTTTTGTCTTATGGTGTCACTTATCTCTCAAATTCTCCCCTCATGGTCCAGTAGTTGTTTGTCTCTCTTTTCCTCCACTTCTTTATTCTCTGCCATTTGGTCTTCAATATCACTAACTGTCTTCTGCCTCATTTATCCTAGCACTAAAAGCCTCCATTTTTATTGCACCTCATTAATAGCTTTTTTTATTTCAAATTGCTTAGGGTTTAGTTGTTTTATTTCTCCAGAAAGGATTTTTATTTCTCTAGAGAGGGATTTTCTATTATCATCCATGCTTTTTTTGAGCCCAGGTAGCACCTTGATAATTGTTATTCTGGACTCTATTTTTGACCTATTACTAATGTCCACATTGATGAGGTCCCTAGCCGTCATTACTGCCTCTTGTTCCTTTTTTAGTGGTGATTTTTTCCGCCTTGTCATTTTATGCAGATAAGAATAGATGGATGAAAGAACAAAATACTAAAGGGTAGCAACGACCCCAGAAAAACATACACTAACCATATTAGAAGAGACCTGAGACTTGGGGGAGTCAAAAGAGGGGGGGAAATAAAGAAGAAAAAAAATCTATCTCTATCTCTATCTATCTCTATCTCTATCTCTATATCTATTAGACTGGTGAAGTCAGCAGACCCTATATATATACAAAAAGTAAGGTTAAATACAATGAAGGGATAAAATATGACTATAACAATGGAAATTTTAAAAGATTTTTAAAAAGATATTGATAAGATAGAATAGTTAAAAAACATTAAAATAGGAAAGAGGGAAAAAATTAAAAGAAAAGAATACAAAAAAATAAAATTCAAAGAATTTAACTTTGAAAGACTAAAGGATCATGGGGGAAAAGCCAGGAATTCTATGTGTTGCTTTCCCCTAGCTCTGTAGTTCCACAATCCTCAGTGATCATTGAATTCAGTCTTGGCTGGATGTTCTTGCTGACCTTCTGGTGAAGGGGCTTGCTGCTGTGATTCCCAAGTGTCTTTGCCTGAGGTGGAATTTCACTGCCCTCCCTTGAGGCCAGGCTAAGTAATCAGCTTGGGTTCGCTCTCAGGAGCTTTTTTTCCCTGAACACTTTCTGTACAGCTTTGGAGGACGGGGATGAAAATGTCAGTCTCCCAGTCTCCTACCCGGAGGAGCTGAGAGCTCAGGACCTGACTCCTCAGTGCGTCCTCAGAGAAAAGTAGTCAGTCCCTCCCATCTCCCTGGTCTCCAGCTGCACTCTGAGCTCACCCAGCCTGTGATCCAGCATTTCTATCTCTGGTGCATGGCCCAGTTTAGAATCTCCAAATCCAGCAGATTCCTGCAGCAGGCCCCCATGCCACTTCTCCCAGAGGAGGAAGGAGGGGGTCTCTCCGGATCTGCCACTTGTGGGGTCCCTGCTCAAAGAGCAGTGGCCTGACTGTGGTTTGGATCACAGTTTAAGGTAACACCAAGTTGAGAGACCTTCCTTGGCTTGGCTCCATCTCTGCAGTGGACTTCTCCTCTCCAATACCTGGGAGCTCTGTTACACTCAGACACACCTGGTCTTTTTGTGTCCCCGTGGGTCCTGAGACCACACTGTCCCCACTAGGGCTTCACCCCCCACATAGCCTCTGGAGCGACGTCCCTCAGTGGAGCTAACTTCTAAAAGTTCTGATTTTGTGCTCCATTGCTCTCTCACTTGCTGGGAGCTGGCCCCTCCCCCTGGGTCTATCTTTCCTTCGCTTCAGATTCACTTCTCCACAGGTCCTACCTTCCTGAAAGTGGTGCATTTTCTGTTCCTAGAATTGCTGCTCTTTTTCTCTTTGATCTCCTGTTGAATTTGTAGGTGTTCAGAATGGTTGATAACTATCTGGGTGAACTCCTGGGACCTGATGATAATCAGTCTCCTCATGAACACTTTCTGTTCAGCTTTGGAGGTGAGGATAATCACCTCCTCATAACCTGACACTTATAAGTTGCTTTCCCAAACATAATCTTTTCATATTATCAGAATTAGACATTCAGGAAAAGTGTTTTTAGCCGAATTTTTAAATAAGAAAGTTGACACTCAAAGGAGTGGTATAAGGTCCTGTTGTTTTGTGGGGGCTATTTTATTCCTATGGCTACAAATCAAGGTCTCATGCACAGCTTTGAACAATACAACCAACAGGATTTAAAATCTCCTATCCTAAATTTCATATCAAAATTGATGCAACTTCTTTCTTATATTAAGCGTCATTTACTCTTGTTCACTTAACAAATGTCTCTCAGCGACCTACTTCCCCATCCTCAAAGAGAATAGACTAAGTCTAGCTTTTTGTCTACCTAATTTATATTTGGAAATTAGTGAAAGCTCAATGACTATAAATCACCTCCACTAGCCCAAAAGTTGACTTTGTACAAATTGGTATAAATACCATTTTTCAAGACACTTTGTGATTCCTGCCATTTTATCATAATAACATTCCAAATATGATGACCATAATGTAAAATGTGCTCCCTGGAGTTATGCAAAGTGCAACCTGAAGAACATAACAGGACAGCTTTGGCACAGGGAAGATTTCACAGCTCAGAAAAGAAACCTGGAAGGAAGATACCTGTTTCATAGACAGATGAAAAGGGAAGGTGTGAAGAAATAATCACAATCTAAGTGAGGCCAGTGCACAAGTGGAATTGAATAGCCAATAATAAAATATAATATAATAATAAAAGTATTTATTGAGTATTGAAAGCTTGCCAAGACCTGAACTTTCCACATATTGATTTATTTAAACCTCAAAAGAGACCAATGATAAAAGCAATTATTATGAATGAGGAAACTAAGGTACACAGAGAGCTTAAGTAACAGAGAGAAGGTGTCACTAACTTCAATTGCTTTGTAATCTATATATACAGTTATTCATAAAAAAAAAAGGAACCACATAACCAGGTCTGTTCAGTCATGTGTTTGTAGGGAATGAATAATGGGAACAACAGAACACATTTGTAACTTTTCAATATTATTTTTTTATCAACATTCATCATATTGGGAAATTATCTGAACTGAGAAAAAAATCTATTTCAACAATCTTATGTGACTAAAATCTAAATTAATTTCCTTTAATGATAATTTTAGGTGACACATTTCAAAATAATCAATTTTCACCCAAAATTATTTCCTTGACATGAATTCCATGATATGAATTCATTCAAGCATTGTGAAACAGGTATCCTTTTTTAATTTTCATTATTGATTGTTATAAGTTACAGATTGCTCCAATTATAAACTTTTTATAATAGTTCTACACCAAAAATCAGATGCTCCCATTAACATAGATGACTCAATATAGAGATAAGTCCTACTTTGTTTAAGAAACTTAGAAAGATTTTGATACATTTTAAGCCTTTTTTTAAAACTTAATTTTAAATTTAGAAGGCAGGGTAAAGCAATATGATTTTTGAAGTTTCTGCTCTGACCAGGGCAGTGCTCCCTTAAAGCCATTGTAGTGGTACCAGTTAGTTTCTAAGATTACAACACCAGTTTCTACAGATATACCTCAAGCTCTAAGCTTTCCTCTTTCCTATACCTCTGTTTACTTGGAAAGATTACCACTTTAGAAATCTCTCTCTCTCGAGGAGTGGCAAGATGGTGGAGGAGTAGGAGACCGATTATCATCAGGTCCCAGGAATTCACCCAGATAGCTATCAAACTATTCTGAACACCTACGAATTATACCTGAGATCGAAGAGAAGAAGAGCAGCAATTCTAGGAACAGAAAATTGACCACTTTCTGGAAGGTAGGACGTGCGGAGAAGTGAATCTGAGGCGATGGGAAGATAGACCCCGGGGGGAGGGGCCGGCTCCCGGCAAGGGAGCGAGCAGTGGAGCACAGACTCGGAACTGTTAGAAGTTGGCTCCACTGAGGGACGTCGCCCCAGAGACCAAGTGGGGGGTGAAACCCCTGCAGGGACAGTGTGGTCTCAGGACCCACGGGGACACAAAAAGACCAGGGGTGTCTGAGTGCGACCGAGCTCCCAGGTCTCAGAGAGAAGCCAGCGGGAGAGACGGAGCTGAGCTGAGGTGTCTCAGCTCGGGGTTACCTTGGGCTGTGATCTGAAGGGCAGCCGGGCCACTGATCGGTGAGCAGGGACCCCACGGGCAGCAGACCCAGAGAGACCCCCTCCTTACTCCTCCGGGAGGAGCAGTGCGGGAGTGGCTGTAGGAATCTGCTGTGTTCGAAGATTCTAAATGGGGCCGCGCCAGAGATAGAGACACTTGGTCACAGGCTGGGTGAGCTCGGAGAGCGGCCAGAGACCAGGAGACAGGAGGGACTGCTTTTCTCTGAGGCGCACTGAGGACTTCAGAGATTGGGAGCCGCCATTTTCAATCCCGTCCTCCAACAAGGTACGGAAAGCATTAAAGGAACAAAAGTTCCCGAGAGCGAACCCGAGCTGATTACTTAGCCTGGCCCCTGGCGAGGGGATTACTTAGCCTGGCCCCTGGCGAGGGCGGTGGGAATCCGCCTAGGGCAGAGACACTTGAGAATCACAGCAACAGGCCCCTCCCCCAGAAGACCATGGAAAAAAAACCCATCCAGTCAAATTCAAGTTCAAGATTGCTGAGCATTGTGGAACTCCAGAACTACGGAAAAGCACCGGAGAGAATTCATGGCTTTTTTCCCCATTATTCTTCAGTCATTCAAAATTAAATTCATTTAATTTTTTTTCTTTGAATTTTTTTCTTACTTTTTTCTTTTAAAATTTTTACCTTTTCCTATTTTAAAGTTCTTAACTCTTATATCTTATCAACACATTTTAATCTTTTTAAAGTTTTCATTGTTACAATCATATTTTATCCCATCATTGTTTCTAACCTTATTTTTTGGATACTTATAGGGTCTGTTCAATTCACCAATCTAATAGATATAGATAGATAGACAGAGATAGATATAGAGATAGAGTCATAGACAGACATAGATATATAAACAGAAATAGATAATATAGATATAGGATTTTGTTTTATTCATTTTTGTTTGTTTTGTTTTTGTATGATTTTGTGTTTTTGGTTTTTTTGTTTGTTTGGTTGGTTTTGGTTTTGGTTTTTTTCCCTCTTACTTTTCTCCCCAGTTCCAGGTCTCTTCTGAGTAGGTTAGTGTATAATTCTCTGGGGTCATTGCTACCCTTTAGTACTTGGTTCTCTCATTCATCTATTCCTATCTGCATAAAATGACAAGACGGAAAAAATCAACACACAAAAAAAAGAACAAAAGCCAGTAATGACAGCTAGGAACCTAATCAATGTGGACATTAGTAATATGACAGAACTAGAGTTCAGAATGACGATTCTTAAGGTGCTGGCTGGGCTCGAAAAAAACATGGAAGATAATAGAGAAGCCCTCACTAAAGAAATAAAAAACCTTTCTGGAGAAATAAAAGAACTAAAATCTAACCAAGCTGAAATCAAAAAGCTATTAATGAGGTGCAATTGAAAATGGAGGCTCTTACTGCTAGGATAAATGAAGCAGAAGATAGAATNATTAGTGATTTAGAAGACAAAATGTCAGAGAAAAAAGAAGAGGATGAAAAGAGAGACAAACAACTACTGGACCATGAGGAGAGAATTCGAGAGATAAGTGATGCCATAAGACGAAACAATATTAGAATAATTGGGATCCCAGAAGAGGAAGAGAGAGAGAGAGAGGGAGGGCCAGAAGAGGAGCAGATCTTAATCTGCTGTACGGCCAAGGCGGATGTNCCCCCCAAAATTAATAAAAATAGGTCCACACCCCGTCATCTAATAGTAAAACTTACAAGTCTTAGTGACAAAGAGAAAATCCTGAAAGCAGCTCAGGACAAGAGGTCTATAACATACAATGGTGGAAGTATTAGATTGTCAGCAGACCTATCCACAGAGACCTGGCAGGCCAGAAAGAGCTGGCATGATGTATTCAGAGCACTAAATGAGAAAAATCTGCAGCCAAGAATACTATATCCAGCTAGGCTCTCACTGAAAATAGAAGGAGAGATAAAAATCTTCCAGGACAAACAAAAACTCAAGGAATTTGCAAACACCAAGCCAGCCCTACAGGAAATATTGAAAGGGGTCCTCTAAGCAAAGAGACCTTAAAGAAACATAGACCAGAAAGGAAGAAACACAATATACAGTAACAGTCACCTTACAGGCAATACAATGGCTCTAAATGTATATCTCTCAATAGTTACTCTGAATGTAAATGGACTAACTGCCCTAACTAAAAGACACAGGGTATCAGAATGGATAAAAAATATGACCCATTGATATGCTGTCTACAAGAAACTCATCTTACACAGAAAAAAACATCCAGATTTAAAGTGAGGGGGTAGAAAACAATTTACCATGCCAATGGACAGCCAAAGAAATCTGGAGTGGCAATCCTTATATCAGATAAATTAGATTTTAAGGCAAAGAATACCATAAGAGATGAAGAAGGACACTATATCATACTAAAAGGATCTGTCCAACAAGAAGATCTAACAATCATAAATATCTACGCACCGAACATGGGAGCAGCCAATTATATAAACCAACTAATAACAAAATCAAAGAAACACATTGACAAGAATACAATATTAGTAGGGGACTTGAACACCCCCCTTACTGAAATGGACAGATCATCAAAGCAAAAGATCAACAAGGAAATAAAGGCTTTAAATGACACCCTGGACCAGTTGGACATCACAGATATATTCAGAACATTCCATCCCAAAACAACAGAATACACATTCTTCTCCAGTGCACATGGAACATTCTCCAGAATAGACCATATTCTGGGTCACAAATCAGGTCTCAACAGGTACCAAAAGATTGGGATCATTCCCTGCATATTTTCAGACCATAATGCTCTGAAACTAGAACTCAACCACAAGAGGAAAGTTGGAAAGAACTCAAATACATGGAGGCTAAAGAACACCCTACTCAAGAATGAATGGTTCAACCAGGAAACTAAAGAACAATTAAAAAAATTCCGGGAAACAAATGAAAATGAAAACACAACTGTTCAAAATCTTTGGGACACAGCAAAAGCAGTCCTAAGAGGAAAGTATATAGCAATACAAGCCTTTCTCAAGAAACAAGAAAGGTCTCAAGTACACAACCTAACTCTACACCTACAAAAGCTAGAGAAAGAACAGCAAAGAAAGGCTACACCCAGCAGGAGAAGAGAAATCATAAAGATCAGAGCAGAAATCAATGAAATAGAAACCAAAAGAACAGTGGAACAAATCAATGAAACTAGGAGCTGGTTCTTTGAAAGAATTAATAAGATTGATAAACCCCTGGCCAGACTTATCCAAAAGAAAAGAGAAAGGACTCAAATTAATAAAATCATGAATGAAAGAGGAGAGATCACAACCAACACCAAAGAAATACAAACAATTCTAAGAACATATTATGAGCAACTCTACACCAGCAAATTTGACAATCTGGAAGAAATGGATGCATTCTTAGAGAAATATAAACTACCAAAACTGAACCAGGAAGAAACTGAAGACCTGAATAGACCCATCACCAGTAAAGGAGATTGAAGCAGTCATCAAAAATCTCCCAACAAAAAAGAGCCCAGGGCCAGATGGCTCCCAGGGGAATTCTACCAAACATTTAAAGGAGAATTAGTATCTATTCTTCTGAAACTGTCCAAAAAATAGAATTGGAAGGAAAACTTCCAAACTCCTTTTATGAGGCCAGCATTACCTTGATCCCCAAACCAGGCAAAGACCCCATCAAGAAGGAGAATTACAGACCAATATCTTTGATGAATACGGATGCAAAAATCCTCAACAAAATACTAGCCAATAGGATCCAGCAGCACATAAAAAGGATTATTCACCACGACCAAGTGGGATTTATTCCTGGGATGCAAGGTTGGTTTAACATTCGCAAATCAATCAATGTGATACAAGACATTAATAAAAGAAAGAACAAGAACCATATGATCCTCTCAATAGATGCTGAAAAAGCATTTGACAAAATATAGCACCCTTTCGTAATCAAAACTCTTCATAGTGTAGGCATAGAGGGTACATACCTCAATATCATCAAAGCCATCTACGAAAAAC
>LNAC01000866.1:257137-331661 GCA_002007465.1 Ailurus styani | reverse complement strand
TTTGATGAACACGGATGCAAAAATCCTCAACCAAATACTAGCCAATAGGATCCAACAGCACATTGAAAGCATTATTCACCACGACCAAGTGGGATTTATTCCTGGGATGCAAGGTTGGTTTAACATTCGCAAATCAATCAATGTGATACAAGACATTAATAAAAGAAAGAACAAGAACCATATGATCCTCTCAATAGATGCTGAAAAAGCATTTGACAAAGTACAGCACCCTTTCTTAATCAAAACTCTTCATAGTGTAGGCATAGAGGGTACATACCTCAATATCATCAAAGCCATCTACGAAAAACCCACAGCGAATATCATTCTCAATGGAGAAAAACTGAGAGCTTTTCCCCTAAAGTCAGGAACACGGCAAGGCTGTCCACTATCACCACTGCTATTCAACATAGTACTAGAAGTCCTAGCCTCAGCAATCAGACAACAAAAAGAAATAAAAGGCATCCAAATCGGCAAGGAAGAGGTCAAACTCTCACTCTTTGCAGATGATATGATACTTTATGTGGAAAACCCAAAGGACTCCACTCCAAAACTGCTAGCACTCATACAGGAATTCAGTCAAGTGTCAGGATATAAAATCAATGCACAGAAATCAGTTGCATTTCTATATACCAACAACAAAACAGAAGAAAGAGAAATTAAAGAGTCAATCCCATTTACAATTGCACCCAAAACCATAAGATACCTAGGAATAAACCTAACCAAAGAGGCAAATAATCTGTATTCAGAAAACTATAAAGTACTCTTGAAAGAAATTGAGGAAGACACAGAGAAGTGGAAAAACATTCCATGCTCATGGATGGGTAGAATAAATATTGTGAAAATGTCTATGCTACCTAGAGCAATCTACACATTTAATGCAATCCCCATCAAAATACCAGCAATTTATTTCAAAGAAATGGAACAAATAATCCTAAAATTTATATGGAACCAGAAAAGACCCCGAATAGCCAAAGGAATGTTGAAAAAAAAAAGCAAAGTTGGCGGCATCACAATTCCAGATTTCAAGCTCTATTACAAAGCTGTCATCATCAAGACAGTATGGTACTGGCACAAAAACAGACACATAGACCAGTGGAACAGAATAGAGAACCCAAAAATGGACCCTCAACTCTATGGTCAACTAATCTTCGACAAAGCAGGAAAGAATGTCCAGTGGGAAAAAGACAGTCTCTTCAACAAATGGTGTTGGGAAAACTGGTCAGCCACATGCAGAACAATGAAACTGGATCATTTCCTGACACCACACACAAAAATAGACTCAAAATGGATAAAAGACCTCAATGTGAGAAAGGAATCTATCAAAATCCTGGAGGAGAACACAGGCAACAACCTCTTCGACCTCAACCGCAGCAACTTCTTCCTAGGAACCTCACCAAAGGCAAGGGAAGCAAGGGCAAAAATGAACTATTGGGACTTCATCAAGATTAAAAGCTTTTGCACAGCAAAGGAAACAGTCAACAAAACCAAAAGACAACTGACAGAATGGGAGAAGATATTTGCAAATGACATATCAGATAAAGGGCTAGTATCCAAAATCTATAAAGAGCTTCTCAAACTCAACACCCATAAAACAAATAACCCAGTCAAGAAATGGGCAGAAGACATGAACAGACATTTCTCCAAAGAAGACATCCAAATGGCCAACAGACACATGAGAAAGTGCTCAACATCACTCGGCATCAGAGAAATACAAATCAAAACCACAGCGAGATACCACCTTACACCCGTCAGAATGGCTAAAATCAACAGGTCAGGAAACGACAGATGTTGGCGAGGTTGTGGAGAAAGGGGAACCCTCCTACACTGTTGGTGCGAATGCAAGCTGGTGCAGCCACTCTGGAAAACAGTATGGAGATTCCTCAAAAAGCTGAAAATGGAGCTACCCTATGACCCAGCAATCCCACTGCTGGGTATTTACCCTACAGACACAAAGCTAGTGATCCTCAGGGGCACATGCACCCCAATGTTTATAGCAGCAATGTCCACAATAGCCATACTATGGAAAGAACCTAGATGTCCATCAACAGATGAATGGATAAAGAATAGGTGGTATATATATATACAATGGAATACTATGCAGCTATGAAAAGAAACGAAATCTTGCCATTTGCAAAGACATGGATGGAACTGGAGGGTATTATGCTGAGCGAAATAAGTCAATCAGAGAAAGACAATTATCATATGATCTCTCTGATATGAGGAACTTGAGGGGCAGAGTGGGCAGTCGTGGGGGGTAGGGAGGGAAAAATAATGAATCAAGATAGGATGGGGAAGGAGACAAACCATAAGAGACTCCTAATCTCACAAAACAAACTGAGGGTTACTGGGGGGTGGGAGGGTAGGGATAGGGTGGATGGGTTATGGACATTGGGGAGTGAATGCTGTGAAAGATGTAAGCCTGATGATTCACAGACCTGTACCCCTTGGGCAAAGAATAAAAATTTTAAAAAAATTAAAAAAATCAAAAAAATAAAAAGAAATCTCTCTCTCACAAAACCCAGTTTCAGAGACAACTCACAAGTACCTACGAACTGAGCTTAACTTGAGGTGCTCATAGGATATCATTTGTACTAGGAAATTATAATAGGATAGAAGAATCTCCTGTATGTACCTACTTAAAATATACATAAATATGTTGGAATGCTACTCTAAGGATCAAATAGTCAGAAATAGTGTATACTTAGTATAAACATCTGACAGAATTTTTTTAATTAACATATAATGTATTATTTGATTCAGGGGTACAGGTCTGTGAATCATCAGTCCTATACAATTCACACCACTTACCACAGAATTACCCTCCCCAATGTCCATAACCCATCCACCCTATCCCTTCCCCTTCACCCCCCAGCAACCCTCAGTTTGTTTCCTGAGATTACGAGTCTTTTATGGTTTCTCTCTGTCCGCAGTCCCATCTAACAACCCCCCACAACCCTCCACCCTGCCCCTCAAATTCCTCATATCAGAGAGATCATATGATAATTGTCTTTCTCTGATTGACTTATTTCCCTTAGCATAATACCCTCTAGTTCCATCCACGTCATTGCAAAGGGCAAGATTTTGTTTCTTTTGGTGGCTGCATAATATTCCATTATATATATATATATACCACGTCTTCTTTATCCATTCATCTGTTGATGGACATCTAGGTTCTTTCCATAGTTTGGCTATTGTGGATATTGTTGCTATAAACATTGGGATTCAGGTGCCCATTCGGATCACTACATTTGTATCTTTATCATTAATACACAGTAGTGCAATTGCTGGGTCGTAGGGTAGTTCTATTTTCAACTTTCTGAGTATCCCCAGACTGTTTCCCAGAGTGGCTGCACCAGTTTACATTCCCACCAACAGTGTAGGAGGGTTCCCCTTTCTCCGTATCCTTGCCAACATTTGTCATTTCCTGACTTGCTAATTTTAGCCATTCTGACTGGTGTGAGGTGGTATCTCATTGTGGTTTTGATTTGTATTTCCCTGATGCTGAGTGCTGTCACAGAATTTTTGCCTTTAAGTGGCTAAAGTTCCTTTCTATTTTATGAAAATTAAGGTTTTGATGCCTTTTAAAAATGGATTCAATTGACTCTCTAGACATCTAGTAGCTATTTAAAAACAAGATTTTCATCCATTTCAAGTTTATCTTTGTGTATGGTGTGAAAGAATGGTCAAGTTGCATTCCTCTATATGTAGCTGTCCATTTTCCTAGCAACATTTATTGAAGGGACTTTCTTCCACTTCATATTTTTTCCTGCTTTGTGGAAGGTTATTTGACCATAGAGTTGAGGGTCCATATCTGGACTCTCTACTCTATTCCATTGGTCTATGTGTCTGTTTTTGTGCCAATACCATGCTGTCTTTGTGATCACAACTTTGTAGTAAAGCTTGAAATCAGGCAGCGTGATGCCCTCAGCTTTGTTTTTCTTTTTCAACTTTTCCTTAGCAATTTGGGTCTTTTCTGGTTCCATATAAATTTTAGGATTGTTTGTTCCAGCACTTTGAAAAAATGCCAGTGGAATTTTGATGGGGATGGCATTGAAAATATAGGTTGCCCTGGGCAGTATAGTCATTTTAACGATGTTTATTCTTCTGATCCATGAGCATGGAATGCTTCTCCATCTTTTTGTGTCTTCTTCAATTTCTTTCATGAGTGTTCTGTAGTTCCTCAAGTACAGATCCTTTACCTCTTTGGTTAGATTTATTCCAAGGTGTCTTATGGTTCTTAGTGCTAGAGTAAATCGAATAGATTCTCTAATTTCCCTTTCTATATTTTCATTGCTAGTGTATAAGAAGGCAACTGATTTCTGTGGATTGATTTTGAATCCTGCCACATTACTGAATTGCTGTATGAGTTCTAGTAGTTTGAGGATGGAGTCTTTTGGGTTTTCTGTATAAAATATTATGTCATCTGCAAAGAGAGAGAGTTTGACTTCTTCTTTGCCAATTTGAATACCTTTTATTTCTTTTTGTTGTCTGATTGCTGTTGTTAGGACTTCTAGTACTATGTTGAACAACAGGGGTGAAAGTGGGCATCCTTGTCAAGTTCCTGATCTCCATAGGAAGGCTGTCAGTTTTTCCCCATTGAGAATGATATTTGCTGTGGGTTTTTCATAGATAGATTTTATGAAGTTGAGGAATGTTCCCTCTATCCCTATACTTTGAAGAGTTTTAATCAGGAATGGATGCTGTATTTTGTCAAATGCTTTTTCTGCATCAATTGAGAGGACCATGTGGTTCTTCTCTCTTCTCTTATTGATTTGTTCTATCACATTGATTGATTTGCAAGTGTTGAACCATCCTTGCATCCCAGGGATAAATCCCATCTGGTCATGGTGGATAATCCTTTTAATGTACTGTTGGATCCTATTAGCTAGGATCTTGTTAAGAATCTTGGCATTCATATTCTTCAGAGATATTGGCCTGAAATTCTCCTTTTTTGATGGGATCTTTGCCTTGGTTGGGAGCCAAGGTGATGCTGGCTTCATAGAAAGAGCCTGGAAGTTTTCCTTCTGTTTCTATTTTTGAAAACAGCTTCAGGAGAATAGGTAATATTTCATGTTTGAATGTTTGGTAGAATTCTCCAGAGAATCTGTCAGGTCCTTGATTCTTGTTTTTTGGGAGGTTTTTGATCATTGCTTCAATCTCATTACTAGATATTGATCTATTCAGGTTGTCAATTTCTTCCTGTTTCAGTCTTGGAAGTTTATAGGTTTTCAGGAATATATCCATTTCTTCTAGGTTGCTTAACTTATTGGCATATAACTGTTGATAATAGTTTCTGATGATTGTTTCTATTTCCTTTGTGTTAGTCAAAATGGATGAAAGACCTCAATGTAAGGCAGGAATCTATCAATATCATAGAGGAGATCATAGGTAGTAACCTCTTCGAATCGGCCACAGCAACTTCTTTCAAGACACATCTCCAAAGGAAACAAAAGGAAAAATGAACTTTTGTGACTTCATCAAGACAAAAAGCTTCTGCACAGCCAAGGAAACAGTCAACAAAACAAAGAAGCAACCCACCAAATGGGAGAAGATATTTGCAAATGACACCACAGACAAAGGGCTAATATCCAAGATCTATAAAGAACTTCTCAGGCTCAAAGCCCAAAAAACAGATAATCATGTCAAAAAATGGGCAGAAGACATGAACAGGCACTTCTCCAAAGAAGTTATACAAATGGTCAACAGACACATGAAAAAATGTTCATTATCACTAGCCATCAGGGAAACTCAAATCAAAACCACATTGAGATACCACCTTATACCAGTTAGAATGGCCAAAATCAACAAAACAAGAAACAACAAGTGTTGGAGAGGATGTGGAGACTGTTGGTGGGAATGCAAGTTGGTGCAGCCACTTTGGAAAACAGTGTGGAGATTCCTCAAAAAATTAAAAATAGAGCTACCCTATGACCCTGCAATTGCACTACTGGGTATTTACCCCAAAGATACAGATGTAGTGAAAAAAAGGGCTACATGTACCCCAATGTTCATAGCCTAATGTCCACAATCTCCAGACTGTGGAAAGAGGCAGATGCCCTTCAACAGACAAATGGATAAAGAAGATGTGGTCCATATATACAATGGACCTCAGAAAAGATGAATACCCAACTTTTGTATCAACATGGATAGGTCTGGAGGAGATTATGCTGAGTGAAATAAGTCAAGCAGAGAAAGTCAATTATCATATGTTTTCACTTACTTGTGGAACATAAGGAATAACATGGAAGACATTAGGAGGAGAAAAGGAAAAGTGAATGGGGGGAATTGGAGGGGGAGATGAACCATGAGAGACTGTGGACCCTGAGGAACAAACTGAGGGTTATGGAGCAGATGGGGGAGGGGTGAGTCTGGTGGTGGGTATTAAGGAGGTCACGTATTGCATGGAGCACTGGGGGTGGTGCATAAACAATGAATCTTGGATCATTGAAAAAATAAAGAAAAAAGATTTTTATTATTTAAGAGTACACGAATCTCACTTTTATTGACTTTATTGCTCTGTGAGGGCAAGTAAAGTTACAATTTAAGATAAAATGTTTTTCATGATTTATAAATCCACAAAAGCTACTTTATAGGCACAGATATTTGGCAGTGGGTTCACTAACTACCTGGAATCATAAGAGGTCCTGTATCTGAAGATGGAGCTTCACAGCAGTTTCAGCGCTATATACTTAAAACCTCAGTGGCAAGCACTTGTGCTTGAACTCCTTGGGAGTTCTTCGTTACAGAAACAATAGGTTAGCTCGAAGGTGATTTCTTATAAGCTACTTGACTCCTCCTTACTCTCTACCAACGCTACAGATCTCTGATACAGGAAAGAGTCATATTAACCATCCAGAAACTCACCCTCCTCATGTACATACTGTGTGCAATGGAACCAACCCACAGTCCAAAAAAACCAAGGCTTTCAGCTATAGATCAGGCTTACTGTATCCCTCTGGCCTCTGGTCTCCAGTCCATGGTCCACATTCCTTTCATCTACCTTGATTTCTTGGAATACTCCTCAATCTCTGTTGCTGGATCTTCTGTGGGTTGACTATTTCTCATTGGGATCTTAACCTGGGACTTATCTTTGTGCAGACTAAAGTAACATAGCTCCTTCTGGCTATCTGCCCAGGGAAAATCTCTGTTATAAATTGGCATTCCAGGCTCAAGACCCCAGGACAAGTATCTTTATAAATGATCCCTAAGTGTGTTCCTATATTTAGACTTCTAACACCTGACCTCCCAGCACTGGTTTTCCAGATCTGTCTGAGTCCCTGATTATGGTAGCACAAGGAGGGCGAGGCTTGTTTGGGACCTATATGAGCAGATAAATTTTCCAGGGAGTAGTCAGGAATTGATTGAGCTGAGGTCTCTGCTCCCTGGACACTTTTGCAAGAAAAAAAGGAGTGACGGTAGAACATTCTGGAACAGAGGCAGACAGATACCTGGTGGAAGAATGTTATTAAGGAAAACAGACTAAGTTACATATTCATAAGGCTGTAGTATAAAAAGGGATCACACATCTCCAGGTGTATTCTATTTTTAGTAGAATGCGTTTTTCTCTTTTCTCTTTCACTCTAAGGGTAAAGCCATTGTTCACGCTCTTTTAGAGACTTTTCTTTTCTTTTTTTTCTTTTCTTTTTCCTTTCCTTTCCTTTCTTTCCCTTTCTTTTCCTCTTTTCTTTCTTTCCTTTCTTTCTTCCTTTCTCTCTTTCTTTCTTTTCTCCTTTTCTGTTCATGATGTCATATTAGTAACATTAGTAAAGTGTTTGCATTACAGACCACAAGTTCCAAGAGTACCTACTCGTGCACTTTTTTGGGAGGTGAGAGTGGGGCATAGTTAGTAAGGATAACCATAGATGTGAGGAAAAAGAGAGGAAATATAGGGGAAAAAAATCTCACAGGCTTGATAATGGTTTCTTATTGGACAAGGAGATAACTCTTTAGTGGACAGCAAGCTGGAGAATCTTGATATGATCACAACAGTAGCATCCAGTTACAATTGTTAGGACAAATTATAAAAGACTTTGAAATGGGCAAAAGATCACTGTCCTTGGAATGAAGACACACCCCCTGATTGTGGTCTTGCAAATCCTTTGGAGGTATCTGATTCTGTAAGGGTCTTCATTTTTTATTGTCTTTGACTAAGCTATTTTATAATTCTTTATGTTCTAGGAAATTGATGGTAATGTAAATGATTCTTGTCCTTAGAAATGCAAATATATTTTGTCTGGTAGGGACAGAATGAATATCCACTATAGAAAAAAATAGTTCCAAACATTACCTTAGTGCCCATAGAATGTTGAGTTTTGCATTTGTTAGCAAATCCATTTCATCGTTCCAGATTTTCTATAGAGGGCTTGTTCTTCATATTCTCTTTTGAATAAGTTATAACATTTTAATGGTTCCCTCATTAATTACTAAGTTTAATAAAAATCTTGGCATGTGCTCATTTTATATTTGTATAAGTAGCATGAGTTTTTATATTTTAAAATATAAAGACTATAGTTTAACAAAAACATGACTACAGAATTATAATACTTTATGGGGAAGTGGAAGAGTTGAATTAAAGAAAAGAATGATGAGTTCTATTGGATTTTTATTACATAAGAATTAAACAGAGAATTGAACATCTATTCATCTCAAAAGCCCAGAGAGTCAGCAGTCTAGCAGTATCCTGCTATCCCCCTAATCAGCTATTACCACTATTTCTTACTATCTTGTGAAGAATGTTTGAGAAATATTAGAAACTCTGTTGCAACTAAAGCTAGGAAGAGAGGGGCTAGTTGTTTTTCTACTAAACTTTATCAGTATAACCAATACTTCTTTGCACATGCTAATTCCTGAGCAAAAAGAACTTGATACCAACTAGATTCTTTTTTTTTTTTTTTAAAGATTTTATTTATTTATTTCACAGCGGGAGAGAGATCACAAGGAGGCAGAGAGGCAGGCAGAGAGTGAGGAGGAAGCAGGCTCCCTGCTGAGCAGAGAGCCCGATGCGGGCCTCGATCCCAGGACCCTGAGACCATGACCTGAGCCGAAGGCAGAGGCTTTAACCCACTGAGCCACCCAGGTGCCCGATACCAACTAGATTCTTATAGAAACAATTACTCTGGTAACAGTTATCCAGGAAAGATAAAGATCAGTAGAAAAAGCTGAGTTGACAGATGAGTTATAGTTCATAATGGCAAATGGCAGAGTATAACAAAAGGGTTGGAAAATATCACCTTGCTACATAGAAGGTAACATTACTAGGGTTTCTCTGAATGTAGTTCAAATATCATTGTACTGGTTGCCCTTAATGGAAATATCTTCATTTGGCTAAGTTGGACATCAGATGTAAACATAGAGGATGTTGAAGTGTGTTAGACATTAATCATTAATGATATATAAACTGTAGTCAATAATTTTATTATTATATTTAATAATGTGCACAAGATAATTAGAAAGAGAAACAACAAAACATTAGAGTACCAAACAACTTAAGTCAATACAATTCCTAATATACATCTCCATCAGCAGAGTTTTAGTGGGCTACTGTGCATTTTGTTTAATTGAATTATCAGAGAAACATCTACCACAAATGGTTATAACCCATCTTATCACTTGTTCCAAACTTTTCAATGGGAGACAATTCATTTTTTAAAAGTAAGCCTTTGTTTCTTAGAACTTCCATTTCAATAAAAAAAATGGATTTAAATTGTTCTAAGTCATATTTCTCTAACATTAAAAGAAATAAATCACCTTTATATATTCTGCAACCAATTCACCAAACAAGTCCAACTGGACAGGAACGGCATGTTTCAGAATAACTGGAATCAAACAAGAATCTATTAAAAGTCATTATAAAATAAATAAAAATTTCAAATTACCTAACTGTTCTTTATGATCATACCTATTTTAAGTGCTTTTAAAGTGCTGTCTTATTGACTTATATATCACCAAGAAGTGGCTAGTAAAAGTACAAGACTAGTCTGAACTAAAATGTTCAGCACCAAGAAATACAAACCTATGTATCTCATAAGGTGTAAGCTTTTTAAAAGGTTGACACTTTTATTGTCCTCCCAGCTCTGAGATTGTCTGATCAAGACAAAAAAGGGAGGAGAGAAAACAGTGTAGAACACTAAGGGAAATAAATGGCAGACACTTATGGTACCCCTACAAGAATTATGCTTGTAGTGGTAAGTCACAATTTGAATAGCACTTTTTAAACTGAAAAGTGCTTTCATTTTTTATTATCTTGTTTTGTAATACCCAAGTATGTAAAGCAGGCATATCATTCTTCCCATTATAGAGATTTAAAAAAAAAAACTTTGGGGAGATTCAATGACATATGCTTCTAGTGGAGAAGTCAGAATTTGAGTCCAGGTTTTTTTCCACAACACCTGCTGCTCCCTTATCCCCTATAGCTCCTTTTATGAACAAATTGACATTTTGGTAAATGGTAAAAACTTGGTAGCAACTTGAATTACACTTGGCACTCTAGTAAATGACCCAGGCACTTAATTGAGATGCTTGCCAAGGAACAGAGTTAGTGCAGTGCATTTCCAAAGGCTCTAAACAGCAGATGAATTGCACATCAATTTATTTAAATAGCAAGACTGTGAACCTATTCATGGCCATTACCAGGTGCAGACTGATGCCTGCTAGCACAGATTTCCCACTGTGAAACCCTTTAGTCACTCCATGCGGCTTCCCCACTCCATTATGCCTGTTAAATGAATCAATCTTACCTTAATATCATTCTTAAATATTTAATGCCAAGCTACAATACCGCCTTTTAAAATAGGTTAGTAAAATAAAAGCAAAGATTGTTCAGCAGGATGCACCCCACCTCTGCAGCCTCCACTCTTCCACATGATTACTTACCGGGGCGAGCTGTTTGCCTGGGGGTGGGCCAATTAAAAGGATTTATTTGCTTGTGTAACAATCTAAGCAGCAGCAAAAAGAACTGTGGTTTCAAAAAAAAAGAGTAAGCAATTTAAGGTTTACTTTTCTGGTTGAACCCATATTTGTTGTAATGCAGAGCTTGACCCAGAAAATCACTTCCAACACTTTCTCAGTGTGCACTCCTTTGTGGGTATTATACTGGATCCTGTGTGGGAGAAAGAGAGAACTCCCTTTCTGAAAAAACTTTCAGCCCTAATTCTGGGGGATGGTCAGTATTCAAATGATTAAATTGCTAGACTTCTAAACAGGCCATACACTCAAGCCAAATAATCCAAATCAGCTTGGTTGTTTGTAAGAATTGATCTGTGATTCCACATAGGGATACGGAGCTCTGTGTTATCTTTCCCTCTTTCTGCTTTAGATCTGGCATTATTGAACTATGCTTTTCAAAGTCTTTTGCCTCTGCTCCTGAGATGGACAGAGAAATGTTCTAGTTCACAAACTTGCCTATGTCTTTCAAATTCTCTTTCTCAGTTTTTTCATTTCACTATTTTTTTCTTTTGTTTATGAGTTAATGTTCATGTAAAAGGACACCTAGGTATAAAATGTTTCGTTTTGTTTTGTTTTTCAGCTATGTGGTTTGCCAAAGACCTCATGTATGTGGTTGTAGTACATAGCTTACTTTCTCAAACTTTTTTCCTATGCTTCATATTAACTAAGACATTCAGAAATAATCTACCATCTTTTGGTTAAGAAAAATATAAAACTCAGTTCTACCTTCCAAGAAAAAAAATGTTATTGAAGTAAAATTCTCCAAAGATTAAAATTCACACCCTTTTACCCTAAGAAGTAAATTGGATACCCTTAAAATCTACATATATTGAGACTTATTGATGCTACATATTAGGGGTATAACAAGGGAAGAAAGGATATTATAAAATATTTGGCAAAGAGAAACAATAAATCTCACATTTAGCCCTGGTTCTGTTGACAGCTATCTACCTGATTCTAAGCAATCCTTAAATACCTGTAAACAAGGGGTTAAACTAGGCCATTGTTGGTCCAAGTGTGGTCAGCCTGGATGGATCCTGCTAGAATACCAAGGAACCTTGGGCATCACCCAAATCTATTATATTAGAATTTGCATATTACCATGAACCAAAGTGATCAAATAGCTAAATTAACTAAATCAGGAGGTCATTAGACCAATGTGACTTTAATGCTGTGGTGACCTCAAAGTTTCTAAGTCAAAAGGCTAAGGACAACCAATCAAAAACAGCCATTTAGGCTTTAAGCTATATCTAATCACTAATTTTCTTCTTTGGCTCCAACTTTTCTGTATAAAGCCCTTCAAGCTACCATTGGCAGAACACTTCTAACCACTTCCAGTTGGCACTGCCTGATTGGAATTGATTTAGGCTCAAATAAACTCTCAAAATTTTTAATATGCCTTGTTTTTCTTTTAACAAGATATGCCTTATTTATTTTTTAACAACATGCATGGAAAGTCCGAGAAGCACTGGACTCCAAAGCTCTATTCTAAATCTAAAATTCTGGGTTTTTTCCTCATTTTTAAATCATTATCTTAAACATTGTTGACGTTTCCAAAACCAGTGGCTTATATCTTTGGAAACATATGCACGAAATGCCAAAATATGACTCCAATGTATGGACCTGTGCAGGTTAAAAGCCACTGTTCTGTGGGAGGTGCTTGTCTGGAGCTGTTCAGATTAATGAGACTTCCCATGGGAATACTGGTTCATTACAGCTTCCCGATTTAACAGAGCTTCCACTTGGAGACATGAAGGTAGCCTGAGAGTCACTGTCTCTGTCACCTGCTGACTTGTAGAAAATGCTGCCCCTAGGCAGGTTCAATCCAGAGAGGGCTCTGGGAGCCAGGCTAAAGGAGTTCTCTTCTGCTGTCCTTACTACTATTCAGCCCCACAGGGAGAATCAGATTCTCCTGACACCTAAAGAAGACTCAGGCAGAATCTTTCTTCAACTGCAAAAGTTCAAAGTATCATTTCAAATACCTTCCAATAAATCAGGATGGCAGAACTCAAGGGGAAAAAAGGATGGAAATTCAAAAATACATACACGCACATACAGATTGCACATTTATTATCCAGAGGTGTGACTAAGGAAAACATAATAAGGAGAATGCAATAAAATCTAAAATTCAAGATAGAATTGCTTTGATTGATATGATATGAAGGTCAACCTGACTTTCCAGAAAGTGACATGAAGTAAAAGAAAATTGCAAATTTTTCAATTTGTTAAAGAATGATGATCCAAAATTGGAATCTGTTCCTTAAAAATTATTTTTATACATTCTTTCCTACCAGCTCCAAGTTCAAGAATGCATCCAGAAAGAATGTGTTAAAATGCCATAGTAGGATAATTTCGACTTGTTTTTGCTCCCTTTTTAGGCAGACTTTGTTCCACTTGCTTATTCAGACATTGTACAAGTAGTTTTCTTCTGTTGTTTTGATAGAATCCAATGTTCCTCACTTTTCAGAATTTGCCAATGCAAAGCATGCTTTTTGTATTTACCACCTTTTTAATTCAAATGCTGTGGCTTTATTATGATTATGCTTACATATGTTCCCTTAAATTTCACTGAGATCCATTTTCTGTACCTTTAGTTTGGAAGTATCCAGGAAGTATCTGTATCAGAGTGTGATTCTTCTTTCAGGGTGGAACAGAAAATAATTAATTTTTTCCCTTCATTCTCAGCTGGCACAGAGCTCTTATTAAATAGTGTTCACACACCCAGGCCAGCAGCTTGCATTGAGGTGATTTCCACTGCCCAGAGACCTGTGTTTGTGCTTTATAAAGAGCTGGAAGTACTTTCTGAAACACGACCTTAAATTGGTATCTTACATATAGCAAACGAAAAAATTATTGTTAGTCATATTGTGAATATTTTTAGTAGTTTTTGGGAATGAGAATATCTCAAAGCTGATGAGTTCTTCCTATTTACAGATTTTCTGACTGAATTGACCCTGAAAGATAATAATAACAAATAAGTTGTTATAGTTATGAAAACTGAAACTCACTAAAGTAATTTGGCAATCATAGAAGTTTAGGACGTTAGATATCCTCTAGTCCAATTATCTGTTTTTACAAATATGGAAATAAGTCCATAATAAGACGATATAGGCTAAGTCCCACAAATAGTTTTTCACCTGTTTTGTTTGGTACATTGTTTTCTCTAGTTTTTGAACAAAGTTATAGCTGTTATCTGTAATGCTAGACTTTAAATACAGATAAAGTTTTGTGACACTTTTTGTTTGTCAATTGTGGTGAGCAGGCTCTAAAATGCACCATCTTCCCCCTTAACCCCACAGTTGTGATCCCTACTTCCCAGTATACATGCCCTTGTATAATTCCCTCCTTTTAAGTAAGAGCAAGACCTGTGACTTGTTTCTAACCAGTGGAATGTGGCACAGATAGCAGAATATCATTTTGTAATTTCATTACATTAGACTGTAATTTCTGTGTTGCTAGCAGACATTCTTTATTGATTCTCCCATGCCAGCTTTGATGAAATAAGTGTAAAGGAGGGGAAAAAATTCCCTCCACCCTCCTAGGTTTTCCAGCTGGAGTCCTATAAATTACAGTGCCAAAAGACAGATTAACAAGAGAAAAACAAACACAAGTTTATTAGCATGTGTATTGTGTATACACAGGGGAGCACTCAGTGATAAGTAACTCAAAATGGTGGTTAGAATTTGGGCTTATATAGATTTTGACAAAAGAATAATGTATTTTTAGAGAAATGACAAGACAGAGGCAGAGGAATTTGAGTTTCTAGAGGTGGCAAATTATGGGAAGGCAAATACATGGGGAAACTAATGGAAAATAAGGGCTAGTTAGTAGTATTTGTTATGAAGTTTCCTCTGGTGCCATCTTTGGTTTGATAAAGGTCTAGAGTTCTTTACGGTGATTTACTTCTAACATTCCTGGTAGAGAGGAGAGATTTACAAATTCTTTTAGCCAAATATGGGGTGGGGGGAAAACTTTTCTTGCATCTTCTTCTTCACAATTGCCTTCAGCTCAGAATAACCCTTATACTAAAATGGCATGGGATGGGCAGGGAATGTGTGCATACTTTGCCACCCTTCATTAGCCACTAGGTGGGAAGGACAATGTGATGAGGAATTGAGGGCAACCTCCAACCAACATCAGGAAAGGAGGATGAGTCCCTCAGTCTGACAGATCACAAGGAACTGAATTCTGCTATGAACTTAGAACCAGATCCTCCTCATCCAAGCCTCAGGTGAGCCTCTGAGTTAAGATTTTGACTGTAGTTTCATGAAAGACCTCAAAGCCAAGGATGCGGGTAAGCCTTATGCAGGTTCCTGACCTGCAGAATGTGTATAGTGATAGTCATGTAGAGTCTTGAGTGAACTGTCAAGAAAGAATTCTTGAGACATTTTCAGTGTAAAAAGTTTCTTTTATTGTAATAAGCACAGGGACAGGACCCATGGAGAGAAAGACCCTTTTTCTGTATGAAGCTGGTGGTTATATGCTTAGTGTTCAAGGGGGAGGGAACATGGAGGGAGTATTAGATCATAAATGTTTTCTTTGAATTTCTACTCAAAAAGCTACTTTTGCAAGATTTCTCTGGTGCTTACCATTTGGCTCAATATTAACTATTGGTGAGATGTACAGGGAGTCATGAGACCCTTTAAGAATGTACCAACCACCATGTATTTGATCCTTATTGAAAGTATGGAGGCTATAGTTCAGCCTTCTGGGCTAGAGGTGACATTTTTCTGCTTCTATCCCTCTTCATATAATAAATGTGTTTTAAGCTGGTAAATTTGTGGTAATGTGATAAATAACAGTAGATGAGCGATAATCATACGATGATTAGTTTTTATCTAGTAAAATAATCTTTTTAGTAAGACAGCACTGTAGAGCATCTTTAAGTCAAAACATGATGTTAGAATAATTAGACTTAAGATTTTGGATGCTTCAGTCTTTAAACCACTGTTATAATACAAGGCCCTTAAGGGTAAACCTCTATATTATACTTCTTTAATCCCCAAGTACTTAGCAATGTTTTCTCAGAACATGTCAGCTACTAAAGGAATATTTTCTTGACAAATTAATTTCTGTTCAACCAGAGTAATATGAATTTACTACTGAATACTCTTGGATTATTTATTGTAAAGCAGATTACAGTAAATAAAAAGAAACACATATAATATAATAAAGAAAAATTGGAGACATCCTGAATATCCATCAATGAGTTAGAAAAAGAGCTACATTATTATACTTCTGTACCATGGAATACCATGTCATCATTTCAAAGAATGAGAGAGGTTTTTATCTACCAACAAGATATATTGTTGAATTTGGGAAAAAGACACAGAATATTTTGTATAAATGATCTAATTTTTTTTTAAGATTTTATTTATTTATTTGACAGAGAGAGACACAACTAGGAAGACAGGCAGGTAAAGAGAGAGGGGGAAGCAGGCTCCCTGCTCTGTAGGGAGCCCAATGTGGGGCTCAATCCCAGGACCCTGAAATCATGACCTGAGCTGAAGGCAGATGCCTAACCATCTGAGCCACCCAGGTGCTCCTGATCTAATGTTTTGAAGCAACATTTCACATATATGTATATGCACATAAAATGAGTAGGCAGATACACACAAAACTGACAGTGTTGGGAGGACAGGGGGTGGAGGGAATTAACATTTAGTTGTATAAAATTAAAAATACTCAATTTTTTAAAAGATTTTATTTATTTATTTATTTGACAGAGAGAGATCACAAATAGGTAGAGAAGCAGGTAGAGAGAGAGGAGGAAGCAAGCTCCATGTTGAGCAGGGAGCCTACCGCAGGCTCCATCCCAGCACCCTGAGGTCATGACCATCTGAGCCACCCAGGCACCCCCAAAATACTCAATTTTTTAATGTACATATGTTATCATTGTAATTTTTAAAAATCACCAAAAACTAAATTTAAAATAACCCAAAACTTTGTCCTCTTCAGGGCTGCTTCCTTTCAGTCCCTTCCAGACTATAGAATTGGAAAAAATAGACTGTTTACCCCTACTTTGGATGGACCTCTCAGAAAGAAGTGAGAAGGAACTACATTCTATGGGGCAGGAGATATAAAAATGAAAAATGTTACAAGCTATTACAAGCTATTCTTAGTTACAGTTGTGTACCACATTTAATTAATGTAAAATTATTTTTAGAAAATGTTTGGAAACTGAGAAATAGGCAGATAGTTGAAATAAATGGTTTGTAATAGCTATTTTAATATGGTATGATTGATTATATGCATTCTGGCTTAAATATAACACTTAAAGCCCTTAATAAAAAGTTACATGCTATTGACTTGACACAGTGAAATTCCTCTAGCAAAAAAGCAAGATCTGATTGTAAAGTGGCTGAAATCTTACCATCTCCCAAAAATGAAAAAAGAAAAAAATGCATACAATTCTCTTGATTGAAGATTAACCAATTTGACTTACTATTACAATTAATGCTTTTCAGTGGATCTTCTGCAGTGAGCTGTAAGATATCAAATTGTTTACATAAAACTTTGAATAAAAAATCTAGGGTTGGAGGCACCTGGGTGGTTCAGTTGGTTAAGCATTTGCCTTCCATTCAGGTCATGATACCAGGGTTCCGGGATCAAGCCCCCAAATCAGGCTGTGTGCTAGGCAGGGACTCTGCTTCTTCTCCCTCTGCCTACTGCTCTGCTTTCTTGTGCTCTCCCTCTGTCAAATAAATAAATAAAATCTTGGAAAACAAACAAACAAACAACAACAACAACAAAACAGTGTTGGGCTAGAAGACCTCAAAGTTTTCAGCTGTGACACTCTGCTTTCTTGATTCCACAATTCAGTCTCTATGGCTGCTGGGAGCTGCATGGACCTCGCTGGTTGACAGTCATAGCGTGGAAATGGCAGCATTTGCACAGCTCCTGCCAAAGTGAACCTGGTCTCTCCTTCCACTGTTCCTGATTTCTATCTTAGGATTAATCCTATTACCTATAATTGGGCCTCTAGGTACTCCTAACCAGACCGAGATTATTCAGACAAGGCCATTTGAGAAGGATCTGACCCTTAGTCCCATGACAAGGACCTCAGATCCTGTCTCTGTAACAGTTCCTTCTACTATTATCTCTTTGAGCTCTTGCAGACCAGGAGGAAAATTTTAAGACAACTTGAAACCCTGGAACTAAAGGGTAGCTCTGCCTGGAGAAGGAGAGCCATATCTAAAAACAGGACACAAGCGAAAGCAGAGCACTGGTTGCTGTGTGTTCCCCTAATGATTAATGGCAAGTCATGGTGCCCTCTTCAGGGCCTGCACTCCACGAATGTTCTTACAACACCCATACTGGCATACAATGAGAATGTAGATGTAACAGTAAATATAAAGGCAAAAAGGGGTTGAAAAAGACCTTGCTGTTTGTTCAAAGAATGGCAAGAATAGTAAAGAATAGCAAGAACAGAACCCCTACAGTGTCTACATACTCAGTCACAAGTAAACAAACTTGCAAACTACTGAAGCCTGACTTGTGTAACTATGGCTACTATGTCTAACCATAAAGCTTATGTATTAATCATACTAGTAACTTGACATTCTCTCACTTCACTTATTTTTCTTTAAAAGATACCTTATTGTTCTACTTGTGGGAATTTCCTTAATCCTTTTCTCTAAGAATAAGAGAATGACCCACTTGCACCTGTATACCTGGGCCAAGCCCATTAAGTTTCATGCTTCTAAAAAATGGATAATCTATCTCTGTCATGATTGGGAGGTTTGGTACATGGGTAAATATATAAAATGTTTTTTCACTAATCAAAGTGCTTTGTATCTCTAAAAATAATCAATCTTAAAGATCATACTATTTTGTTAGATCACGAACTACCTGACTCACTACCTATAAATAAAGATACTGGAACCAGCAGAGTAGAAATGCCTGCTTGGTGATCAGAAAAAATCTCCTGGCTCTCTCACTCCTTTCACCGACACCGTCCCTCCTTCAGGGATCCCTGGACCTGCTGGAGCTAGACTCTGGCATATGGCAATTTTTTTTTATAACAAAGATCATTATTCCCCTTAGGTGCTCCTGTACATTTGGCATACACAACCGTCAGCTACTAAGTTACCATTGCTATAAGCCCCCAGTCTATATAGTACAGTCTACTAACATCCTAAGACATTTAGATTTGATATGTGATTAAATAAGAGGGAATAAAGATTGGGGATTACTATGTTAAGAAATATTCTTGACTCCTCTGTATGTAAATCACTTTCTTGATAACAGTAGTATAAAACAGCATCTTTTATGCAATTTTTGGTTCAAATACCATCATAAATGAACCAACTTCACCATATACATGAGGACTTCATGAAATATAAAATCCCCAAGACTGATTTTAAAAGTAAACACAGTGGGGTGCCTGGTGGCTCAGTCAATTAAGCAGCTGCCTTCAGCTTGGGATCTAGCCCCACAGCGGCCTCCCTGCTTAGCAGAGAGCCTATTTCTCCCTCTTCCTCTGCCTGCCACTCGGCCTACTTGTGCTGTCTCTCTCTCTCAATCTCTCTCTCTCTCTCTGTCAAATAAATAAATAAAATCCTTAAAAATAATAATAATAAAATAAAAGTAAAGTAGACACAATGGTGGAGTGCCTGGGTGGCTCAGGTCATGATCTCAGAGTCCTGCGATCAAGCTCTGCATCAGGCTCCCTGCTAAAGGAACAAATCTGAGAGTAGTATTTTCATTGGCACAAACTGGGTATAGATGAGTTGATATTTAAAAATGAGACTTAATACATCTATTTAAAGTCATTGCCACTGGAAAAGGGAGCTATTTTTAAAATATCCAGCTAGAAATTTGTAACAAAAAATAAGTATTTCCTATGATATTTACAGCTTTAACAAATTACTTAAATATGGGGGAAAATAAATATCAGAAAAAAGAACAAAATCTAAGTTAACATAATTGCTGAGTTAAGTTGAAATACCAGAAAAGTCACTCTTAAATTTTAGACACAATGATTTCACTGAAAAGTGTTACATCTTTGTAGTTAACCATAAGTAAACCTTTGTGACACATTTTGTTTATGAATTATGGTGAGCACATACTATAATGGTCCTCAATAATCCCTGCCTCATTCGTTCCCCTGCTTAATCCTCTCCTCTTGACTATGAGTGGGAAGTGTGACTTGTTTCATGAACATCCCTTCATGATTTTGTTACATAAGATTCAAACTGTCAAGTTAAAGCAAACTAGCAAAAACGAAAATGAATATATCACTCACATATGCCTTACATGCAGGAAATCATCAGCTATTGTGGTGATATAAAGAAATCTGTGGAGATGTTTAAGTTATCATTATTATTCTGCTTTGCAATGTAACTTAAATTACTAAAGAAAATGAAAACAGGTTAACTAAGGTTATAAGTATTATCAGGATAACACCATGCCAATATCAACAAAAGTGTTATTAAAATACATTTTGCTGTTAATGTAAAAAGTTAAAATAGGAACAGACTTTTTAGCTCACAAACATGATGAAATATAACCCATTTGGGGGATTTTATATAAGGAAGCCTTAAAATCAGTTTTGTGAGTCCATAGGAATAGAGAAAAATAATCTCGTATTAGAGAGTCTCATTTTTGTGTAATTCCCTGAGACAACACCATCTGCCAATGCCCGTCCTTGACAATGATATCACAGCCCCAGGAATAAATTAGCCTCATCTGGTATTTTTTTCAGTGGACTTTTACAAGTCGTAATAATTTTTTTTTACCTATAAGTTATCTTTATTTAAAGTTAAATGTCAGACCCCTGAATTATGAGATATTTAGGTTTAAACTGTAATAAGCAACTGATGCTTGTGAATGGAACTGAAAGTGACCTGGAGATTGCCTGGTGACCTGGCATCCTGGGAGGATACTTGAGTTTTTTCAGCTCAACCTACTCTTGCTATACTGTAACCAAGCATTGAACCAGCAGAAATGAACTTTGCACATTTGAACTTCTGACTCTTAAAATTGGGAATAAGAAGCTCTTAAGTATTGCAATAAGAGAATTTTAGAACTGAAGAGGTCTTTGAAGAATAAACTGAGAAATGTAATTGTTGCAACACATGTGATTCATTTTATCTTAGAGAAAAATATGACCAGAGAAGTTAAGTGATCTGTTCAAAGTTGCAAAGCTTAGTGTGTCAGAAAGCTATGATTCCAGCTTCAATCTGTCTGACTCTAAAACTGATTCTCTACCCATTATACCATTTTGCTTTTTATAAAAATCATCAGAAGCAAGAATATGGCTTACAGGGATCAAAGAAGAAAGCTCTTTAGAAAAGAGACTAGAAAGACCATGTGTCAAAAATTTAGCTCTTTAGTGATGGAACCAGCAAGATGGGGAAGGTGGTTCAAAGAACATTTGCAGAACAGAGTTTTATACAGTCAGTCAGTAGAGGAGTGATGAAACAAACCTGATAAATTAGATTTTTGAAAACTGGTTGATGTCCTAGAGGGCAATAAAACCATAATCTCTGGGTGCTTTTTATTTATTTATTTTTTCTACCTGAAAGAATGCATTACATTTCTACTGGTAAAAATCATTTGCAATCTATCAGTCTTCTAACTATACAGAGTTCAGGCTCTAATTAATAGCAAATAGTAAACCAAAGGTATATTTCTCTAGAAAATTAGATAATTCATCAGTAATGCTGTTAGATAACATTCCAGAATGGTAATGAAATGTCATATAGTCAACCTTTTGCCTTATTCCCAAGTTTTGATAACTTTTCTTAGCAGGCTTCTTTGCCTAGGGACCAAAGACTGCTGAAGAGGGACTGTATGGCATATCCACGGTCCATAAAAAATAGCCTGGGTCCTAAACCCAGGGAAAAGTGTAAGTACTTGGAGAGAGTTTGGATGATGTCAATCCAATGTTCTTATGCCAGAAAATGGTTGGTTCAGTATCCCTTTCCTTGCATGCCAAAAAAGAATGAGACAAAGGGCCTGAATCAATCAATCTAACCAGTTATTAGCTTTTATTCAGAAAAAATACATCTGATCTGATCATACCAACATGCACACTACACAACTGGCACCCTAAGAAAAACATTTACTTCAATAAAAGCAGTTCTACGGGAAGCCAGTAATAATGGTCCAGGAAACTATTCTTTGATGCAATGATAATATACAGAAGGATTTTAAGTTTCTACATATATCTATAGCATACCCTTCTGGTACTATCAGAGTTGTTGGTAGTTATCTGGCAACTATAAGGTTATATTCCTTGGCCAGCACTTGAGGTAGAATTATTTTTTAAGCCAATTAAGTATAGAGCAAAGTATACTAATAATTAACTGTGTTGGGGGTGAAGTTGACCTCATAAAAGCTAAAGAGCTAAATAAGGATATGAACATAAAAAGAGAAGACCATGCTATTGCCTCCAAAAGATGATTCACAGAAGCAACATCATGTAAGGCCACAAATCTACTCTAAAAGTAATTTTGCACACAACGGAACACAGTCAGTTGGACTTTAGCACCCGATAAAAAGGAGTTCTGGGCACCCCAACACTATTTTCAGGAAAAATTGGTCTTTTTACTCAATTTCCATCTTGCTTCTTGCCTTAAAATCTGTCCTTGCACTTAACAATATAGTCTGAGATTTTCTCTTTACCTCTGATTCCTGAATGAGGCCCTTAAAACTAACAGATTTGACCTACACTGTTTAATATCATAAAGCTTGAAGGAATGGAAAGCCATCATTTCCTCTTACCTCTGCCAAGACAAGGTTGGAACTTTTCAAAAGGAACATAAGCTGTGAAATAAAAGAAAATCCACAAAACCATACCAAAGAGTGTTTATAAAGCATAGTCAATTTCTGACATGGTTTTAATTAACTTAAGCTACAAATAATATTGCTCATGGGAATTAAAGTCCCCTTTCCCTTTTTTCAGGTTTACCTGGAGAACCCTGCTTAAATATATAAAATAGATCATTTTCCTCCATCTTTATTGTTCTCCTTTCCCCTACTCTTTTTCCCATATCCTATCCCTTTGCCCTGGGATGGGGTTTCAAGGAGGCTCCAGTTCAAATCTCTTCTCTCCATTTCATAGTTAATCTGCTCAAAGTCACTAGATTCGTTACTCTTTATTAATGTCTTGGATGAAAAACAGAAGTAAATGCAAACTCCACAGACATGTAACTGTCTATTCGACTGCTATTCTAAATTATATACTTTCAAGTTGGGAGGGGGTTAGGGATAGCATAGGTTTCTAAGGAATTTTGGAAGAAAGGTTTCCAGGACCTTGAGGGGGCTAGCTGTTGTTGAGAAAAGGTCATTTGTTACTGTCTAATAAAACCTTAGTCATGCCGTCATGCATTTCTCCAAAGAAGACATATAAATGGCCAACAGACATATGAAAAATGCTCAACATTACTCAGCATCAGGGAAATACAAATCAAAACCCCAATGAGATACCATCTCACACTGGTCAGAATGGCTAAAATTAACAAATCAGGAAATGGTAGATGTTGGTGAGGATGCCAGAAAAGGGGAATCCTCCTACACTGTTCAGGGGAATGCAGTGTAGCCGCTCTGAAAAACAGTATGGACATTCCTCAAAAAGTTGAAAATAGAGCTAGCCTATGACCCAGCAATTACACTACAAGGTGTCTACTCCAAAGACACAAATGTGATCCAAAGGGATACCTGCACCCCAATATTTATAGCAGCAATGTCCACAATAGCCAAAGTATGAAAAGAGCCCAGATGTCCATCAACAAATGAATGGATAAAGAAGATGCGTTGTGTATATATATATATATATATGCAATAGAATACTATTTAGCCATTTAAAAAAAGACGTGTTGCCAATTGCAACAATGTGGATGGAGTTAGAGGGTATTATCCTAGCAAAATAAGTCAATCAGAGAAAGACAATTATCATATGATCTCACTCATATGTGGAATATAAGAAACAAAACAGAGTATCATAAGGAAAGGGAAGGAAAAATAATACAAAATCAGAGAGGGAGACAAACCATAAGAGACTCTTAATCTCAGGAAACAAACTGAGTGTTGCTGGAAGGGAAGGCAGTGGAGGGATGGGATAACTGGGTGATGCACACTAAGGATGGCATGTGATATAATGCACACTGGGTATTATATAAAACTGCTAAATCACTGAACTCTACCTTAGAAACTAATAATACATTATATGTTAACTAATTGAATTTAAATTTAAAAATGTTAAAAATAAAAAAAAAAACTTTAGTCATGAGCTGCTTCAGATGTATATCAGTGGGTAATATGCTTAGGGGATGATTGCTAACATGTATCTTGGGGAGTAGAGATAAAGGAAGCTTCCAAAGGAACTTTATGTGTTGAAGTAGGCTTACAGTGTCCTGGGGGTTGGGCTAAGATTGCCTTTTGCACTTAGCAAGGTATCAACATCAAGGCAGCTGAGTTCCTAGAGGAATGTCACTCTGCCTATTTCAAGGACTTGTCAATGGGTTATAAGTAGTGAGGAAGTTTAATAATGTTTCTTTTACCTTTGTTTCCCACATCAGTTGACAGTCAGAAGTCTATTAAGCTTCTTAATGACTTTCCTATGAGGTTTCTATGTGGTTTCTTTTACCCCTGGAAATTTTTTTACGTATCTTAGGAGCAAGTGGACTCACCCTAAAGACTTAAGGTAACCAATTTCATCTGCCTGTAAATATTAGTTTAATTCAAAATGGTCTCCCTGGATGCCTGGGTGGTTCAGTGGGTTAAAGCCTCTGCCTTCAGTTCAGGTCATGATCTCAGGGTCCTGGGATTGAGTCCCGCATCGGGCTCTCTGCTCAGCAGGGAGCCTGCTTCCCCCTCCCCTCTGCCTGCCTCTCTGCTTATGTGTGATCTCCCTCTCTCTGTCAAATAAATAAAATCTTTTTAAAAAAATTCTAAAAAAAAAAAAATGGTCTCCCTGTTTCTTTAACAAAATTAAGTGAGTAATATCACACGTCATCTAAGAAAAGCTGATATGTTTACAAGATCTTCCTTCTGAAGTGGAAATTGTTAGCTAATTTTTAATGAGCTTTTAAATTTTAATAAAAAGTATGTACATTATTTAAAGGAAATGGCCTCCTGCTCTATTCATGCTTAATTTAGAATATTTGCAAAATACAAAAAGGTTAAAAAATTTTTTTTGAGGAAACAATTCTCAATCTTGTCTTCTTTCTTGCTATATAGACCAGTGCCCTGCCTCTTTGCTGGCATTTCATCCAATAAATCTTATTCCACATTGGATTTTTTCCCAGCTGGAGAATCCTCAGAGAGTTTCTAATCTAGAGTTACTGCTGTTTGGTTTTTCTAACACCAAAATCCTTAGTGAGTCCTAGATAATACACTCTTCCCAAAAGTCTTGACTTTTTTGTTTGTTTGTTTGTTTGTTTGTTTGTTTGAAATATTTCCAAGTTCTGAATAACATTTATTAAATTAATGAAATTGCTAAATCCTCAATTTGTAAATCTTTTCCTGTGGCAGAAAGATCTAATTCTCTTTTTAATGGCATTCTACTTCTCTGTAAGTTTCTCTCTCTTGTTCATGCAGTTTCAAGTGAAGGTTTTGTTTTTGTTTTGTTTCAACTTGCCTCTTGGCAAGCAACACCTTTTACTAGATCTGAGTGTCTTCTTGTTTTTCTTCATCTTTCCCATAATTCTTATGTATACTGCTTAAGGTTTTCTTCGTATCAAACACCAAAAAAAGACTCCCTAACTTAAATAGAAGGAAGATTTTATTCAAAGGATCCTGGGGTATTTCACAGAATTAAAGAAAAATTAAACAATCAAGACAGTAAATCAAAGAACCAGGGCAACTGGAGGTATTGCAGCAGCTGGAGTTTATGGACCTTCTCTCAATTATCATGTTTCTGACCAAAGAGAAAAACAAGTCACTCTGTAACAGGAAAAACAAACAAACAAACAAATAAATTATATATATATATATATGAGGAAATGTTGCCGAAGTTTGGAGGCGACCGGGAAACTCAAGCGGCACGCAGAGAGCTGGGAGAACACAGCTTTATCAACACTGGCGGGCCCAGCAGACTCCTTTCACAAAGGCTGAGCACCCAGTTATGATTGGGGAGGGTATTTACAGGCAAACTAGGAATTTTTCACGGGGTCTCACCGCTGATTGGCTTGGGGCGGTGCAGCAGGTCTTTGTCTATGTGGGAGCGTCTTGGTAGAGGACTGCCAAGTTATCTCTGGGATTGCCAAGTTACTCCCCTTCTCAGTGAGGTGGCCATTTTGGGCTTTTCTGCCTCAGAAAAAAACAAGCTAAAAGCTAGAATATACGATGATCCCAGTTTTGAAAAATAAATAAGGGATAGTGTTATCTTAAGTGGACAGCATATAGAAAAATTATTTCCTTCATTATATTTCGCTATTCTCAAAATAATATGTATTTTTCTATAATCTTAGAAATTTGAAAGTAAAACATCTCTCCTCTGGGGAATTATGAATAAATGACCTACTGAACACATTGTTCATCATAAGCATCCATAAGTGTTAACTTTTGGCTGGTGACCCAACATTCTCCTAGACATAGAGAGGAAAACATCTGCCATCTGCTCCTCTGTGATGCACTCTCTCCACAGCTTTTGTGTTGTCTGGAATTTGAATAAATTTCACTGCCCCAGGAAAAGCCCAGTCTCTTTTCTCTGCCCCTCTTTTCTGCTGCAGAAAGAATGGAGTCTTTTACCATTCTATTCCCTGTCCATTGTTCTGCTACTCTTTCCATACAGTTTTCACAGAAACTCAGTTCTAGAAGACCCCATTTCTTCTCTAACATCATTTTGTTGGATCTTCAGTGGGTGTTATTGCCTTCCATAGGACAGGAGAGGAGACTAGGAGTGCCTCAACAGGAAAATAAAATCTTACCGTGGGTAATATTTGCCAGAGAATGGCATAAAGGAGAAAGAGCACTCAGATTTGACCATAATTTAAATGATGTCAGGGATACAATATTATCAGGCCATTTGTGAGAGAAAGCACGATATAAATAGCATATACAAGATGATTCCATTTGTGAAATTATATTTATGCTACTATTTTAATTTGGGTCACCATAAATATTTTTTTAATTTTTGCTGATCAGTATTTCCTGGTTTGTTTGGGGTTTCTTTTTTTCTTTTTCCTTAAGTAAACTTGTTATTTGTGCTATTATAAACATTAAAAAGGTAAAATGATGACTGCAGGTGAATTATATATTGTCAGGAAGAGACCACATACATACAAACACCCTGCTGTATTTTCCCAAATTACCAGCCAAGAATTGAGAAATAGTGGAAGTGAAATAACTGCATAGAACAGGAACAGATGCAGCCGAACTTGGTCTGGCTTTTCCATACTCCTAGGTTCCCTACAGGTATGCAGCTGCCCTGGAACACTTCCTGGCCAGCTTGACTCCTAACAGAACTGGGGAAAAAATAAAAATTTAAATTCTTGCTTTGCCACTGCCACACTAGACGTGATTCTGATGAAGTTTTAGAATATAAGTGAGGTTCAGTGGGGTGGAGTCCAGAGCCAACCACCAAGAAAGAATTCTTGAGACATCTTCGGTACAAATTGGTGGTTTATTAAAGCACAAGGACAGGACCCATGGGCAGAAAGAGCTGCAGCACTGGGGTTGTGAGGGGTGGCTGATTATATACTATGGGGTTGGGGGAGATAGGGAAAAAGGGAAGTTTCAAAAGAACTTTCAGATGCTAAAGAGGACCTACAAGATACCAGAGGCCTTAAGGCCTTGCCATTGTCAGGTTAAGGTTGTTTTCCCCTCTAGCAAGGTATTAACAGATAGGAGATTTCTGGAAAAATGTCATACATCTTCCATCCAGGAGTAAGGGGTGGAGGGAGGTTGCTGGGTGTCAGCTTCTGCTTTGTAATCAGCTTGCCTTCTGTTCCCTCTTCAATTCTGATCATTAGTTTGGTCCTAGATGTGGTTAAGAAATCCATATCCTCCAGTAACACTGAAACTGAGTCTAACTGTTCCCTACAGTTCATTATGGTCATTTACAAATACATATAATATTCTAATGTATCTGACTTATCTTAACTAATATTCTTAATTTCTGTCTTTTTTAAATATTTTATTTATTTATTTGACACAGAGAGAGATCACAAGTAGGCAGAGAGGCAGGCAGAGAGAGAGAGGAGGAAGCAGGCTCCCTGCTGAACAGAGAGCCTGATCCGGGACTCAATCCCAGGACCCTGAGATCATGACCTAAGCCAAAGGCAGAGGCTGTAACCCACTGAGCCCCCAGGAACCCTCTTAATTTCTGACTTAACTAATATCTTAAAACTACCATTATTCTAGCCAGTTTAAGTGTTGTGTTAATCTTGGAGTACGTACACAACTCTGTGCTAGGTAAAACGGGGGTGGGATAATGACTTTGCCATGAACCCTTCCAAAAATCTGCTCTTTCCTCAGGTTTGGTGGGCATTAGGGTCTGAATAATCCCACTATGTGCATAAAAGCCTAGGCTTCCCTTTATCTACCAAACACCTAACTCTTTTTTCCAGTGTTCTCTTTTCTTTAGTATTCTACCCATTTAGAGTCTCCAGTTGGGCTCATCAGCATGACTCTGGAAGACAGAGCAGTCTTTTCTTTACTGTATATACAGCTGACATGCTTTATGACAAATGACAATAAGTGAATGGTAGCGATTGATTGGGGGCAAGAAGTGCAAATATGTCTGCCTGTCCAATTCTGAAATCTTAAAAAGAAAAGTTTAATTACTGGAGGGAGGGGGAGAAACATCACAGCAATAACAGTGCACCTCAAAAATGATGCCATCAGCTTTTTGCTTACAGCTTCTCATTTTGGGAAAATCTAACAGTCAACAGTATGGCCTGCCATATGCAAATATCTATGCTTTTGTGTGACAATATAGTGAATAATTATTACCCTTTTGCCTATCTGTGTTTTCTATTTTTTCTTAAATAAACCCATATTCCTTCTGCAATTTTGAATATCCAGAAGGTAAAATCATATCTTCAAAAGTGAACCTGATATCAAACCTGTTATTAACTAACACTAGTTATTGCTAAATAACCTTATTAAATATATATCTATCTTCACAGTGCTTAGAAACTATGCCCTACTTCAGAAAATGTGGAGTACCATCAATACCAGGAGCTGTGAGGACTGGAGAAAAAAAAAAATGAATGAAACCTTTGCCATCTGCTCATATAAAATATCTTGCTGTTTTCATTTTTATAAACTCCTATGGCTTCAGTAACCTTTACTACTAAACAGAAAGCGCTGTTCCCCTCTTATTTCTCTTTCCTAATGTAGCAAGGTCTACATGCTTCCCCATGCCCTTTTCGAGTATGCAGTCCTCTCTGAAGTTCTTCAACAGTTCCTTGTAGTTATAGGTGGGGGTCGTTTTTTCCTAGTTTCCACATGCCTCTTTAGGTGGTCCCATTCTTTCTCTAACTCTGCAGAATCTAATTTCTTTATTGGCTTCTCAAAGCACATGGAATGGGAGTGACTGACCAGAGGCATCAAGGGAAAGTATGCCTTCTTATTCTATCCAGAAAATGTCTTAATTCAATTAGCTGAGGTTGAAACTGACAGTTAAGTAGAGACATCACCAAATTAATAGTGTACTTCCTCAAAACTATGCTACTAAAAATATATCCACAGATTAGTAACATGGGAAAAACCAGGACACCAATAGTAAGAATTTATCATGTAGTTTTTATAAAGATATTTTCACAGTTCTTTAAGCAAATAGACACGTGAATGAATTTATTATCATTTTGATTATTGACATTCTAAAATTATTTTCAGATGAACAAGAACTATGGATGGTTTTAGATTTTTTTATGGTGAAATAGTACCTCTGAAACCAAGCCTATTGCATCTGGTTAAAAGTGTAATCACAAACAAATTGTTAAACAGGTCACCACCAATAATCATCCATTAACCTCAGGTTGCTGGAAAGACCTGGGTGCTTCATTGTTATGGCAGTGAGGCCTGGGAATTCCACACCATAGTCCACATACTCTAGACTCCCCTTTTCTTAGCTTTCAAATTTACCAGGCTTCAAGTAACCTCTACCACCATAGTGAAAGCCCAGACTTCCTTTTATTATCTCTTTTCATCCTCTAACAAGACCAGACTCTCTTTTCCTGGTTTCCATTTCCTCTTGAGTTTCCCTTACTATTTCCAGACAGGTCTACTTTTATTTTTAAATATCAGCATGTCCCTTTAGGTAAGACCAAGTCCTGTCTGCCTCATCTAAGGCTAGCACTGTTTGACCCTAGGATAAAATAAAAGGAAATGCCTACTTTGAACTAGAAAGAGAATTGCTCCCCAATTTTTGCTTCCAGGGGAAAAAAGTGGGCTTATTATGACTAAATTTGGTTACAGCAGAACATAAAGAAAAAACAGTAGTATATTAGTAGATAATTCTAACCAAATGTCTCTGAAATGCATTCACAGCTCATTGATTAGAGAGAAAAGCAGAACACAAACTGTACTATATGATTTCATGTTTTGTAAAAAGAAATACCTTTTTATAATGCTATCTAATGCTATTTAATTTATGTGGAAACATTATCTAATTTATGTGGAAATACATTAATTTCTTTTTTATGCTCATCTCTATTTCCTAACTTCCTCAAACCAACTTGTGTTGTTATAATTTTTAGTATTTTAAAGAAAAGAATATCACCAGCAGCATTTTGGTTGCCATATGTGGGAAGAGGCCACATACTCTTCTATGTTTACTATATGCTCACGTTTATTTAGCCAATAATACAAACTTAACAAAACCACACAGAGCTGAGGAAAATGCAATAAGTCTTGGTTTGGCTTTTTCCTCATGCCTAGCTTCTCCATGGTACTGTTGGTCACTCTGATCAGTGTGGAGAAAATGAATTATTATTATCAAAAAGGTAAGAGATGATATGTGTTGGCAAGGATGTGGAGAAAAGAGAGACTTGTATGTGGCTGGTGGGAATGCATATTAGCATAGGCACTATGGAACACAATATGGAGGTTCCTCAAGAAATTAAAAATAGAACTACAATATGATTCAAAGGATCATATCCATGTGTATATAGCCAACGATAAAATATTCAGTATCTTGAATGAAACAAAATCAGTATATCTGGACTTCTGTGCTCACTACAGTATTATTCATAATACCAAAATATGGAAACAACCTAAAAGTCTATCAATGGATGGAAGGATAAAGAAAATGTGGTGTATATATACTTTGGAATATTATTCAATCCCAAAAAAGAAGGAAATCCTGTCATTTATGACAACATGGATCAAATCGGAGGGCATTATTCTAAATGAAATAAGACAGACAGAAAGACAAATATTATATAGTATCCCTTGTATGTGGAATCTGAAAAAGAAGAAGAGGAAATAAAATTCATAGAAACAAAAAGTAGAATGGCGATTGCCAAAGCCTGTGGGTGGAAGTGGAGGGGATGGGTAGAAGTTGATGAAACGGTATAAATCTTCAGTTATAAGAATAAATTCAGTTATAAGAATAAATTCTTAAGAATAAATATCGGATTCTTTATAAGAATAAATTCTGAGTATCCAATGTATAACATAGTTCACAATGTTGTGTTGTATATTTGAAATATGCACAGAGAGCAGCTCTTAAGCATTTAAACCTAAAAAAAGGGTGGTAACTATGTGAGCTGATGGATGTTAACTGACTTGATTGAGCTAATCATTTCACAATGCATATATATATCAAATATCATTACATTGTTCACTTTCAAAATATACACTTCTATTTGCCAACTATACCTCAATAAAGCTGGAGAGGAGGTGCAGAGAAAACAACCAAATTCTTGGTGTACCATCATCCTTTCACACACATATTTAAGTCATCATTTACACTAAGAACTAATAATCTATGTTCTATTAGTAGACTTTATTTTTAGAGCAGTCTTGGATTTACAGAAAAATTGAAAACAAAAAGTTCCCAAATCTTTGCATTATTATTTAAATATTCAAACATATCAGATTCTCCCAGAGAACTGAAAAATATATGCTCACATAAAAATGTGTGCACAAAGATCCATAACAGCATGATTCATTATAGCCAAAAAGTGGAAAATACCCAAATATCCATCAATTAATGAATGGAAAAACAAAATGTGGTAAATACATATAATGGCATATTATTCAGTCATAAAAAGGAATAAAGTCCTGATGTGTGCTACAACATGGATGAGTCTTGAAAACATTATGCTAAGTGAAGGAAGCCAGACACAGAAGACCACAAATTTTATGATTCCATTTATATGGAATGCCCAGAAAAGGTAAATCCATAGAGACAGAAATGAGATCAGATGGGAAGAGAAAGAAATGGAGAGTGCCAGCTCTTGGGTGTTTCTGGAGTGATAAAAATGTTCTGAAATTAAATAATGATGATGACTGCATGACCCATGAACCTACTGAAAACCATGGAAATGCACACTAAAAATAAATCAGATTCTCCATTTATTGAAGCAAAGTTTGATCAACGAGGTCACATCCTCACAGGAGTTGGAGAGAGAAAATAAAGTCCCTGGTCAGAGGTATCTGAGGAACATCTCTGCCTCCAGTATTGCAGTGCTTGATCCAGTCCAGGTCTCCCCCAGGCACCCTGGCTCTGATTTCATAAACTTACACCTGCATGGTTCTGATTTTGAGCTTAGTGTTAGAACCACAGTCACAAATTTGCTGAAACCCCAATAATCTCTTTGAATGAATATCCCCGATAGGAGGAGCTATCTCTTTCCCTCTCCTAGTACCTCTCTCTACATGAGGAGAGTGCAAACTTCAGGCCTCCCTCTGCATCTGTACTAGGAGGGAGAGGAAAGATAGGAAGGGGGAATGGGGAGACAGTAGGGCAAGGAGAAGATGATGTCCATGCCACATTCTCCATGATGCCTCATCCTCTTGCTGAAACACAGCCCTCCCTTGAGGTTTCGCTACTCTTTTTTGTACTTTTAGCTGGATTTTTAAACTTAACTTCCCTCTTTAGATGAACCCATTTCCTTTCTATATCACATGCAGAAGTGACACTTTTTGCTGGATCCCAGAGGCATAATAGATGGTAGTGATTCATTAGGAATGGGAAGGGAACAACCAATTTTAGTTTTAAAAAAATCTGTAGGAGATTAATCTTGGTTAGTGTAGAGCATAAGTGATAGGCATTATATTAATAGATCACTTCTAAAATAATGCTACAAAAAAGATGTTCACAGTATGTCACAAAGGAAAAAAACAGGACACTAACAATATGTACAGTGTGATCCCATTTCTGTACAAAGAGATATCTATCTTGCTATCTTTAATTAGTGCCATAGTGAATAATTTTCTTTTTAATGTATCTGATTTCTACTCTTCTCTAAATTTCACATACATATCTTATGTAATTCTTAAAAATCAAAATCAAAATGGCACCAACAGTATTTCAGACATTTATGATGTTACAAATAAATGACTCTAATATGATCATCATAGACAACCACTTATTAACCTCAAAGTGAGTATATAATCCTTCCTATTACTTGAAGATAGTAGGGAGATACCAGAGATAGTGAAGGGAAGTATAGGCTAAGAGTCATGCAAGGTGGGCTCTGCCCTCCAGGACCTCATGCTCTGAGAAACTGATGCTGTTCTTCAGAGACAGGGCTAAGGTCTTATCAGACTCTGCTGTTCACCATTTGATTAAGTTATCCTTTAATTAAGCAAAAGGTATTGAATGACCGCTTCTGAGGACATTGTCTCTGTTTTCAAGAAGCCCAAAGGAATATTTGCTTTTTCTCCCACTTTTCATAATAAAGCAAGACTTGGCTTATTTTTCTGGGGCTTCATGTGCCAGTCTAATCTTGCTTATTTTTTTACACAATGCCATTAGATCCTAATAAATTATCAGATCTGGACATGTGTTTTAGAAGTAAGTGATCCCAGGGTGGGGGACTGTGGGGGGTAGGGAGGGAAAAAAAATCAAACAGGATGGGACCAGGGAGGGAGACAAAGCCTAAGAGACTCTTAATCTCACAAAACAAACTGAGAGTTACTGGGAGGTGGGGGGATAGGAATAGGGTGGCTGGGTTAAGGACATTGGGAGGGTTTGTGCTATGGTGAGTCCTGTGAAATATGTAAGCCTGATGATTCACAAACCTGTACCCCTGGGGTAAATAATACATTATATGTTAATAAAAATAAAGTGAGGAAAAAAAATGAAGAAGAAGAAGAAGCAAGTGATCCTGGTAGAGGAAGAAGGCCCACAGGAAAAGAAACTTCATAGATGCATTTCCTAAATATCCACAGTTCCTACTCCACACTCACTTCCATCTGTGGGGACAAATGAGAGTATATTTGCATTAATAAGTAAACATTTTTTTTTCATATCTTCTGCCTGCTCACATGAGATCCCTAAAATTACCCTGGCTACTTCTGCAAGCCCTCAAAGACAGGACTAGTCTAATATTTGTTCAGGAATAAGTCAGCTTATATTCTCCCTGTCTAGCTTTCTCCAGTTGCCATAAGATCCTTGGGGTACCTCAATACTGCATATACCCTGGTGTCCTCTGAAGAAACTCAGGCTGCTAAAACTGTGTTGTTTGGATTGACTTTATGTAAATTTAATTTTTAAAACTACCCTGAGGAAGATTTAATATTAGAGGAAATTTATAGTGTCTCTTCTATAAACCAAAAAGTTTTATATTAGACAGGTAATACTCCAATCTGTAAATTTAATAATTTACTCAAGCTGAATTGTATAGAGGTTTTCTCATCTCCAGTAATGAAACAGCAAAAGGGCAAATACAGAGAGCTATGTAAACCTGTACATGATAATAGTGTGGAAGTGCACTGAAACATGCATAGGGGATGAAGAATAAATATGTGATTTGAGTGATGCTCTATGGATGTGTCCCTTTAAAATATAATCCACATCTCTCAAGAAGCAGCTTTAGTGTGTGCATTTAGTATAGTGTGGTCATTTCAAATGATATTTATGAAAACCCTGTAAAAACATGGAAATATTTATGGTAAATAAAGTGAATTACAAAATGTATCATAACTGTGAACATTCATTGTAAAAACTTATATGTAAGGTGTAAAAATATGCAAAATAAAGCTATCATTTGTGTTAAAATGGAGAAAGTACACTTATTCATATTATTTGATTGCACATAAAAATATCTCCTGAAGGATACATAAAAAAATTAATAGGAGTTAGTTACCTTATGAGGTTGGGAGTGGAACTAAGCTAATGGGGTATAGAAATGAGCAAAATACTTTCATTATATACCTTTTCATATTTTTAAACCATATGAAAGCATTACTTATTCAATATATTTAATACATTCATATATTTTATTGAATAAAATATTTATAAAATAAATTTATATATATCTAGAAGACAATACACCAAGATGGTAAGAGTAGTGGCTGTCCCTCTGTATTGACAAATAGTTTGTTTTCTTCTTTATGTATATGTCATTCAAATTTCCTCTAATGAATAAATGTTCTTTTTTATGATTAAAAAAAGGGAGAAAATCAAACATTTTTGTCATTTTTTTTTTTAACTAATTCCTTGCCAGACAACCTGGAATCAATAAAATTTCAACAAAGAAGAAGGAAACTATCACTTGTGGAGTTACAAAGACATGTCAATAACTATGCCAAGGATTTTACTTGTTTTTCCCTCGGTCAAAACAGCCATAGCATTAGAAAGGAATCTAAACAGATTACTGCTTCCATGAGGCTCTTTCATATAGTGCTTACAATGGTACTTCTCAAATTCTAGTGTCTGTACCAGTCACTTGGGAACCTGGTTAAAATGCAGATTCCAATTCAAAAGATCTGGGTAGGGCTTGGGATTCTTTTTTTCAAACAAGCTACCAGGTGTTTTGAAGGCTGCTGACCTGCAGACTACACTTTTGAGTAGCAAAGATTTACTGCAACATAACCCAGGCTGATTCTAACACAATTCAGAGTCCCCATCTGCAGGTAGGACGCTGAACCTCAGAGTGGCCAACAGGTCAACTTACCTTATTGAAATGATTGACAATATTGTATTATTTATTGTACTTAGTGTCCCTGTTTTAAAACTTAGAAATAAAACAAAACCAAATATAAAGATATCTAACAAAAATATATCTTAATGCCCTTGAAACATCTTCATCCTGCTTGGTATATATTGCTTTGGATGAGTGAGAATGTTGCATTTCATCACCTCAGCCTGGTCTAGGTCTTTAACAGCACTTAGGTTGGGGCACCTGGGTGGCACAGGCAGTTAAGCATCCAACTCTTGGTTTCAGCTCAGGTCATGATCTCAGGGTCCTGAGATCCAGCCCTGGCTCATCTGGCTCCGTGCTGAGCATGGAGTCCACTTGAGACTCCCCCCACCACCCCCAAAATAAATAAATAAATCTTTAAAAAACAAAATAGCACTTGGATTGAAGAAGATAATCTGGGATTAGGAGTCCTTCTTATCCAAAGATGGTGCCAACAGGGCACTTGATTTCTAGTCTTAGCTCATTTAGGCGCAGTATTACTTTGGGCAAGTCATTTCAGCCTTCAGGCATTCAGACCCTTCGTTTGTAGAGTATGGCTGAAGAGCCAGTGGAGAATAGCTGGGCCACAACATCTAAGGCTGACTCCATTAACTGGACAAGCTGCAGATGTGTGCTGTTTTTGCACATTGTCCTCAGAGCCTTGGGGTGTTATTGAAGACAGCAACAGCACAGTACAAGGTTACATGGCAGGACCAACACAAGAACACAAAAAGAAATACCACAGTTTGCCTAATAATTAGCTAAATGATGTTTAACTCTGAACAGCAGCCTGATTTAAGGCAAATTTCAGCTACTGTCACCAGCATAAGAGAATCATTCCAAAAAACAAAGCCAAACCTCCATTTACTCTTCAAGCGAATAGTTGAGTTTAGCAAACAAAATCTTCATTAGAGGCCATCATGTAATATCAGTTATTACAAGGGTTTAAATTTTTATAGATATGCTTGAATTTTATTACATAAGAATTCCAAATCTGTGAGACAAGCTCAGGCCTTTTATATGCTAAGGCCTGTGATCAAAGCATAAAATCTGATTCTAATTAACATTTCATCTTGAAATTAATAGTAACTATTATTTATTAAGTAATCTCTTCTGTGCTAGGTTCTTTATATGCATTGTCTCGATTTACTCTCAGAGCAACCACAGTGAGATATTACTATCCCCATTTTATAAATTAAAAAAACAGTCTCAGGGAGGTTAATTAACTTGCCAGAGGTTATACAGGTGACTGAGCTGGATTTTGAACTCTGCTCTGAATAACTTCTTGTCTTTTAAACTCAAACTTATCTAAAGAAAAAACAAAGAGAGACATGAATTTGTGAGTTGTTCATCACTCAGAAATCAATCAGTATTCACCCTTTAACCATCACACACGCACATTAAATATACAAACTCAATCTATAACCACCCATGAATATATCACATCCATGTTGAGAAGAGTCACAGTGTAAGTGACATGCCATGTACTTTTAGGGTATTTATCTAAGAAGGAATAGTCTTGAATACAACCAAATGTATACACACGCACACACACACACACACACACACACACACACATATTTTAGATTATCAGTTTTTACTTCCCTCTGGATGCATATAATTAAGATTTCAATATACATCCAAATCCAAACATATAGGTTTGCTTTCATATATATGTAGTAGAGATTAGATACCTATGAATTCGCTTATCTCCTATGTGTGCTTAATTTCAGGATCATGTGCCTATGTATAGATCTTTTTTTGTTGTTTTTTAAAAATAAGGTCCCAGACAGATAAATACATCTATGACTGTATTTCATAGGTACCACAGTGACATCTTGTGGGAAAAGCATGTTGAATTGCATCTGTATGTTTCTAAGGATTTCAAAACTACTTTTTCTACTTACAAACTGGAAACTGTCATCAGACACAGTTTGAGTGTTGACCACGGAAATATAGTTTGGTCCTATTTAACTTTAAGATAGTAGAGTTGGTATCAATTTCCAATATTTTGAAAAATAATAAATATTGCTGAATCATAAGTAGTCTAAATTGATAGACTTTTGAGAAGTGATCCTAATGGCAATATTGCATTTTGAAAGCTTTTTTCTCAGTAAAGACTACTGATTTGATCAGCTGGCTAGAGCATATTTGTTCATTAAACTGAAGGTTGATTTTATTCACATGCACATGAGTTTTCTTATTCTGCTTCTTGGGAAGTAGTATGACATCAAGAAAAACAATGGCCTTCTTTTTTTTCCTTTCCTTTCCTTTTTTTTTTTTTTTTTTTTACACTCAGCTTGAACTCACAACACTGACACCAAGGCCTGAGCTGAGAGCAAGAGTCAAGCTTAACCAACTGAGCCACATGGGCGACCTAGACAATGACCTTTTAAATCAAACAAAAACTAATTTTTTTCTTTTCTACTTCCATCTTTCTATTTTATTTTCTATTTCTTAAGCCAGATCTCAGGTACACATATATTTGTTTAATTATTCCCTATAATTTCTTCGTTTAGTATAACTATGCTTGTAGGTCTATATTCTTTAACAATTATTTTTTATACTATGAGACATTTTAAGAGGATGCAACATTTAAAAAGAAATGCAAAGAAAATATTCTTTTTTTCATTATATTTGATCTATATAATAATCAAAACAGATGTGATTACTGATTGTGAAATCCACTACTGCATACTTTTTTTTCCTATTTTAGTATTTACTTACTATTTGTCACCACTAGAGGGTACCTGAGGACTGAGCTAAATATGAAGCAATCCTGTGAGAGAAATAAGCTTCTATTAAAATCTTCCAACAAAAAAGCTAATTGTGTTTTGTGGTATAGATATTCAAAAATACTTGATGATAGTTTTATAATGAAGTTAGTAAATATGCATAAACTTCCTATTAAAATGTTAAATTAAAACACTTTCTTTTCTTTTCAATACAATGCAATAGCTAATTCTGTAATTAAAATTAAATTTGCAAATGCCAAGTATAATATTGGCAATTATGAATCAAATTGTATTTTCAACTGCACCTGCCTCCATTTTAAAAGTTGGTATGCAATTACAAACAAAACTATTGAATATCTGGAAAAGAATGCAAAATAGCTAGGCAAAACTAGTCTTAATTATTATAAACTCCCAGCGTGAATCATGTTTAGCAATTGTTACTCAACAACAATTTTTAAAGTACCTACTATGTGTCAGGCATTATCTCTATATTCACTGTTGAGAAGCGCCAGTCTAGTAGAACAGAGAAACAAGATGACAGATGAGATGGACTATAATAATGTGCTGATGGGATATGTGCAGCACAAACTGGGAATCAGAAAGAGAGAGAGCTCCAAACTCTCCATGTACTTTTTTTTTTTTCTGGTAGGTGCCTATCTCTGACTATAGAGATCTAGGCTCAAGGATAAGTGCTGACATACAAACGTGGTTTCTAATCCTGTTCCACACTCTTACTAACTCTATGACCTAAGGCAAGTCTTTTAGCCTCTCTAAGCTTCTATTTCTCCTCAATAAACCTACAGTAATAATAATATAGGCTAACAGAGAGAATTGCTGGGAGGACCAAAGCTAATGCCTTAATATATGTGATACAACACTTGGCACGTAGTATATGTGAACTATCATTATTACTGTTACTACTTTCATGTTATGACCAATAGGCCTGGAATAGATTCCATGAATTCAAGTTGGAGGCAAGGAAAATGCACAGAGAGTGCATGCTTTCACTGTGTCATAGCAGATGAGATCGGATGGGGGAGAATACGAGGGTCCTCTGAGATAAGAGAACTAATGGTTACCCCAAGAACTTGGCTCCAATCTCTTGGCCATGCTAACCGATACATTTTTGTGCTTTTTCTCATTACTGGATTTCTCTCTCTCTCTGTCTCTCTTTTTTCTTTCTTACTATCAGTGTCATTGTTACAGAGTATCAGGGTGGGGTGAAATAAATAGTTTTCTCTGTTGAACATGTCATTCAAGAATGAAACATGTTCATTTTATGTCTGGTTTGGGTATTTAAAACATGAGTCTCTAGTGTAATATCATACTCAGTCTCGATTTCCTAAAATATCTACTTATTTAGAGGGTTGGAAAGGATGAGATTCACAAATCATATTGTGTTTTTATTTTCTTAATCTTCTTTTTTATTACATTTGCTCAGAACTAGAAAGGCAACCACAAAACCAAAACCAGTTGGGAAAAAGAAAGCCAAAGGAAAAGTAAATCCTGATTACTAACAACAATTTAGATCATATTTTATCAATCTGTGATTCAATAATAATGAGCACATATTTGATGAGTATAATATCTCACACCAAACTTCTCTCGTCTCATGTCATAGATATTTGTATCATGACAGAGGATGAAATAATCCAACAAATTGAGGTGGAGAGTTTATAGCTATTTTCCTCCCAGCTTTAAGATTGTCTGCTTTGATAGATCAGTATAGTGTTCCCCCTAACAATGTATAGAGTCACAAAAGAGATCTCTCCCTCAAAATCTCCTAGAGGGAACAGACCTGTAGAAAGGTCTGACCCTCTTTGGTCTTTTTTTTTTTTTTAAGATTTTATTTATTTATTTGACACAGAGAGAGAGATTACAAGTAGGCAGAGAGGCAGGCAGAGAGACAGGGAGAGGAGGAAGCAGGCTCCCTGCTGAGCAGAGAGCCCGATGCGGGCCTCGATCCCAGGACGCTGAGATCATGACCTGAGCTGAAAGCAGAGGCTTCAACCCACTGAGCCACCCAGGCACCCAAGACCCTCTTTGGTCTTAAACTGACATATCATGGCTGTATTTGAGAAGCATCAAAACAAAACAAAAACAAAAACAAATCTGGAGTGATTTTTGGCCTTCAGCTGGTGTGGGGATCAAGGTCTGACCTTGTTTTAAATGGGACCCAAGTAAAAAGTGATGGAAGACCTGAAAATTATGATGTCTTTCTTCTGCCCCCATGGTAAACATCATCCTAGCCCCCATTTTTTCAGATTAAAGACAAAGGGTTCCTGACACTACTCTTTTGATTAAATAGATTTGTATTTAGCTGACATATTCCAAGTTGATCAAACAGCTTCTTTGGTAAAATAAACTGTGCACAAAGAGATTGTGAGTTAAGCACAAAAGGGAAGGAAAGCTGGGTCAGGAAGAAAGAAGGGGAGAGTGTTATTTGATGATTTCTTCTATTGCTTATTTTTTCCCTGTAAATACAATTGGAGCTAAAGCTATGTCTCTGTCTTAATGTATAAAGTAGATTTTCACAGGCAGTTTTATTTTAGTCATCCACTTCAGGAATTCATTTCTGGCAAGCGTTGAGCACATCAAGTCCAGCTGAGACAGGCTGCAGAGAAAGCAGGCCAGAGCTTTCTATGACAATGACACTGAACTGAAACTCAGGGTGGAAATGTCCCACAAATGCAGCACATTTTTGGTTCCTTCTGGGGATACAGGAGAGGGTCAAGAAATGACTGACTGTCTAGATGGGAACAATACAGTTAGATGAAGTTTTTCTAGGCCAATACTTGACAATAAGTAAAGTAATATTCTGTAAAATCAAAAAAAAAAAATAGATCGGAACAATACAGGCAGTGACTATTCTGGCCCACTGCTTTGGGAGCCTTACCTTGGTATACAAAACCACGAGGCAACCAAGCTTCAAATGAAAAATGTTGAGGGCAGTAGTCTTCACACTGGCACCTCCATACTTTACTCTGTACATATTTCTTTTACCCACATCAATCTTTAGAAGTTTCTTTGGTTTCTGATATTATACAACCTTTTCCTACAATCAACAGTGTCCAACTTCAGAAATTTAGGAATCCTTTCTTTAACCAAAGAATCCTTTTTTGAAGTTTTTCTAGTCAGTTCTAAATTATCTAAGAGAAAACAATTGTTAAACTTCAATGTATAATTACCCAGCCTCTGCTCCAGCAGCCTTCACCCCACCTCAGCACTCACCTAACAATCTGCACCCAAGACTCCTGCCTTCTTCCCTATACATCCTTTATTAAAATGGCATGTCTTTCTTGCAGTGTGGCTTATCAAACATGATTGAATGCTTTTTTTTAATGGCAGGTAAAGATGATAAAAACAGCCCCAGATGATAAATGGCATTCTGCACTTAATGTTCATTTAATAGAATAAGGAAATAAATTTGGGAGCCGAAGGATGGGATTCAGGGGAATAAATAGAGGCAGAAGGCATGAATTTCCTAAAATTGTGTCTTTGTGGCTATGTGTGTGCATGAGTGTATACAAGCATTTTCCCAGGCAGAAAGCTGCTATCTTTCATAGTGTGTAGGAAAAGATTACAATGAAATACCAGATATGTTCTCTGCCCTCTGGAATGTAGGAAAAGGGACCAGAACAGTGATGAGTAGGAGACTGGGCAGAGTCAAGAGGATGGAATTAAGTGTTTGGTAGAGCTATTGTGTAAATACATAGTAATCACACTAATATTTAATTTATTTCTTTCCTTTTCTTTTCCCCATTATTTTCTCAGTGCTGTCTCAACAGTTAGAAAAAATAAGAATCTGACAAAAACAAAATTCCATTTTTATATAAAAAATATTTTAAAGGTATATAATTAAAAACAGATGTTATCCTTTTGTTTTGTTATACTTACACCTGGCAGCTTTAAAAATAGTTTCATATTGCCATTATGCCTTAACCTATTTCTGAAAAAGAATATTTCAAATAGCACTCCCCAACAAATGAGCACTTCCTCCTCCTCCAAACACCTTGGACACTTGTGGCAAAATGAATGATACATATAGCAGCATACCTGTAAATAATTTAAAATCATATAATGTCTTTATTATATCAAATTTAGGACAGAAACAAATATTTGATTAAAACCTAAATTCTCTCAGAAATAAAGAGTGAATCAAGACCTACCTTCATTGTGAGGATGTTTTTCAAGTTTCATTTCAAGTGGCAAAGTTGGTTGGTAACATGCTTTTTTCTTTTGAGCCAAAACTGTGTTTTAGTTGGACTGGCCTGGAAGCAAAAGGCTGGACTCAAGAGTTTCACTGGGTTTGCATGAGTCAATATTCCCAGTGTTGTATGGAGCTCTGGCCTGACTGGCTGACTGTGATTCATGAGCCTTCTGTCCAGAACACTTCCTTAAAGGTAAAGTTGAGAAGACACGGAGCTACTTCCCAATGAAGCAATTGCTAGGTCATATTTTTTTGCCTGGTCTCCTTCTTGACAAAATTTTTGGTTCCTACCTGTAGGTGTCAGAGAAGGCATCCTGGAGAACTTAAAGCATGAGTAACCCACCAAAGAGTGTTGCCTCTAAAGCTGAATTCTCCTCATCTTCACCATTTCCAGCTCCACATCATAGAGAGATAAACATTTCCTCACTGCATTTCACTGAGAATCCCGAGTCCATGGCCAGCCACCTTTTACTAACAGCAGTTCAGATTTCATCCCCTCTGGGACATCAAGTCCTATTGAATTCATGGATTTCTCCCATTACTGCAATTGTAGAACCCCTATAATTCTACCTAAAATACAACTTCTGGAATCATCTCCTCTCTCCTCTCATTACCTGTGCTTTCTCACTCCTGAATTTTCTTTCTATTGCCCTTCAATGTCCTAAGCCTTTCTCTTGTATCTACAGAATCATTTCATTGTAAATGAAATCTCCAAAGCTCCCTCCAACACTGCACAAAATGTTGTCTTCTCCCCTGTCATTCTTTGACAATTCTGACACCTAGTTCCATCCTACCTTAGAGATACTACCTTGGAGATCTCAAGAACTTCACTTTCATTCCTTGTTATGCAAGTCCTATGATCTGTCTCTTCCAAACATTCTTATATTGCTCTTACCCTCCAAGCCACCTCACTTCTGCACTAAGGCTACTCTGTAAACTTCCAGTCTTGGAGCAACCCAACCATCTGTCTTCTCCATTCTTATACCTGCTAAATATGTCTGGAGAAAATCACTCAACTGTTCAGGTTAGAGCCATTATAAAACTAAGGTGAGGGCGCCTGGGTGGCTCAGTGGGTTAAAGCCTCTGCTTTTGGCTCAGGTCATGATCTCAGGGTCCTGGGATCGAGGCCCGCACTGGGCTCCCTGCTCAGCGGAGAGCCTGCTTCCCCCCCCCCTCTCTCTGCCTCCTTGTGATCTCTCTCCCTCTGTGAAATAAAGAAATAAAATCTTTAAAAAAAAAAAAAACTAAGGTAAAACCAGTTTCACCAAACTTAACCACTCTTCCTAAGCTCCCTTTTCCTAGATTAATTTGACCTCCTATTAGACTAAGAAAAATCAAAACAGGGTGGTTCATATGCCTTCAACTATTTGTAGCCACATTACCGTATGTTAGTATCAGAACCTCACATGCATCTCTGTCCCTACAAGCTCCAAGAGAAGGGTGTCCCTTATCTTTTAGGTTAACACATTTCCCTGTACTCTGATCTTCTCTCCTCCTACCTCTTGAGAGACTGCTCCATTACTTATATCCCCTCTCTTCCTGTAACTATAAACACTCTCTCTTTATTATGTCATCTCATGAATATATTTTCTTTTTCAATTCTGTGAGGAAAGCATTATAATTTTTATCAGTTCTGTATGGTTCTCCCTTTAGTGGTAACCTTTCTCATTCCTTCGAAATAGAGCTTCTTGAAAGAATAGATGTATACTTATTTTATCACCTCCACATTCTAACTTCCCTCCACTTCTTACCCTGTTACAAACTACATTCCACCCTGGGAACACCATTGACACTGTCCTCATTGAGATCACAATCATCTCCTCTTTGCTAAGTAGAGAGGGGTTGTCACAGTCATGTCATCCAATCTCTCCATGCTTTATGACACTGTTAACCGCATCCTTTTACTCCCTTGACTTCAGTGATGTTACTCTCCCCTTATTTGATACCCTCACTCTGGTCAATCTTTTTCAACTTCCTTCAGAGGCTACTCTTTTTCTACTCACCCCTTAAATGTTGGTGATCCCAGGTCAGTGCCTTGTAAACTATTTTACCTCATAAACTATGTGGGTAATAAAACAATTTATATAACATACTGGGATAAATTGGAAATTGTCTGGAAATGTCTAAATGGTATTAGTGAAAAAGTAATTGCCTTCTCTTTATATTGTGTAATTTATGAGAAAAATAAATTAAAAAGAGCTGCAAAAGGTGTTAAATACTAAATTTGTTTAAAATTCCAAAATAGTTCATTTTTTAAATTTTGAAATGGTTACTCACAGTTTCTTGTCAAGACTTTATAGTAACCATCAAGAAAAAACTTTGTTGTCACATGTGGATGATAAAATATTTTTTAAAATATTTTCTTAATTTCGACAACCATTCAAATGTTTACAGCAGTTAATAGTTATATTTCCAGAATCTAATAGCTCTTCCCTTTCTTTCATTGGCAAATGTAATTTGACATTTCTTATAAAAAAATATGAATTTCTAATCTCATTGAACTTTTTCATGTCAAGGATTTCAAAATGGTGACATTCTCATCTGAAGTGTTTTGAATATCACAGGTAGTCTGGATACAACACTGACCACAAATGGACAAACCTGTTGATTATATGTGAAGGCAGAGATATAAGATCACCACCTGAAGAACACCTACCCTGCCTGGCCTTCTTACTACCCCCCAGCTTCCATCTCACTCCACTGGACACCGCCAGGGCTTCTTGGATACCTGGACCATCAATTCCCCCAGAACTCCACAGTTGGCCATTTCCATTCTGAAAAGAAAGGGGGAGGGCGATAGGGGAAGGACAGAAGTAGGTGTTGAAGTTGTAGATTATATCCTTAACTATATTCTGAGAATTGCAGCAATGAAAGTGACAGTAGACCTGCATCATGTTAGCCAACTTCAAGCACTGCAACAAAAACTATTAGAAACACTGTGTCCAAGCATTCCACTGAATGGCTACCACACCTGGAGGCAATCTTCCTACAGACTCTGGACACTGCTACTCCCAATCAGCTTCCTAAATTTGAGGAGATTACTATCTCATGGAAACCAGCAGAGTGTTACACCAGGCAAGAAACACTGGATTCTGTCTTTAGTCTCTTTCCACCATATATATTTTTCCAGAAAGAGGATATTTGCTTCAGTGACCACAAAAGTCTCCCATACTTCAACAATTCCCTGATGTATATGTCTGTTTTCTGAAATACAAACCTATATCTGGATGTTTCCATTTGGATGTTTCATAGACCTAAGATGTCCACAATTGAACTTACTAGCTTCTACTTCTATTTTTTCCTAAATTTCCCATCAGAGTAAATGGCACCATCACTGATTCAGTTACAGAAACCCAAGAGTTACTTTTGGCCTTTCTCTGTCCTTTATCATCTACATCTACTCAGTAATCAAGTCTTGTAAATTTGCTCTCAAGTTTTTACTCCCTGATATTAAGGTTCTTAAAATGCCTTTACTGAATTGTGGAAATAGCCTCCAAACTGACCTCATTGTCTCTAGACTGCCCCTCCATACCAAAATGATATTTCTAAAAGGCAAACCTGACCATATAGCTCCCCAGTTTGGAATCTTTAATGATCCTCCATTCGCTATGCTATAAAGTCCAAGTTCCTTCGCATGAAATACAAAACCCATTTTGAACGGACCCTTAAACCATCTCTCCTCCTCATTTTCACCACCCTTTCCTCATACACTACAATAAACTGTGGTTTCTTGAACAAGCCCTGCTATCTTATCTCCATACCCAAGCCTATGGTGATACCTCTGGCAGGAATATGCTTCTTCTATTTCCCCCTCTGTTTCCTTACTGGAATGACTGCTAGATGTCTTTTCAGATGCAAATCAGCTGCCCCCTCCTCTGGGAAACATTTGCAGATCATTTAAATCTCACTTGCCTCTGCTAGAAGCACCCTTTTTACTCTGTCTTATCATTGAACTTATTATATCATCTGCTTTCTCGAATGTTCTAAGGAAAATTATAAAAATATACACACTCAGAGCATAGTTTTTATCACCAAGACCCCACAACATAATGTTTGGTGCAGCTATCTGGGTGTTATAGAGAATAATAGGAAACTCTCAAACACAAACATGAGGACAGCTTTAATTAAACCTGTATGCTCAGGACAAGCATAAGCAAAATTGGAGCTGCTTCTGCACAACCAGTGGGTGAATCAGCTTCATGTCCTGATGTTCTTCATCCAGATTATCTACTCACCCCCTGCCTTGTGCTAGCCCCTAAATTAGGTCACTGTCCGTACCCCAAGTCAGTCTCCTTACAGCTCTTAGTAATGATCCTACACAAAAGTCACTTTCCTGTGGATGAGGTATTGTCAGATAGTTCAAGGAGTTGATGCTTCCTAAGAGCTTCTGGGTCAGTTGAAGACATGTAGTCATCATAATCTTGATACCTCTCTTATGCAAGGGATTCTAATTATGGCCATTCCCTGCCTCTGCTTGGCCAGACATCACCAGAAAGCACTTCCACCACCTAGCTCTGACCAATCTCACCTTACCATTTAAGCTCACAACATAACATAACTTGATATATTCATTCAATATCCATTTGAATTGTGCCTCTCTTTTTGGTTTCAGTACTTTTCATTGGCTAGCCAGAGTAGTACTCTGTAAATGCTAGGGGATGAGTGAGTCCTTTGGCTAGATAAAGTTGTGGCTAGGCTTTGTATCTTTGAGCTAGAAAAGATAGGAATAAAAAGTAGATTTGGTTACAGAAATGACATCTCTTCCTAGCACTGAGGATTTGCAGTGCCTCTATGACTCCTACACCAGCAAAGAGCTTAACCATAAACCTAGAGAGGTGACACCAAGAAAGGCTGACGTTTCCCAGGTAAATATTGCCTAATCTCCCTGGATAATAACCACTTTGAACTTTATCACAAATTAAAGAAAAACCTACATTTAGAGTTATCCAACGAGGGACGGGACCACTTCCTGCTGTGTGTTGATATGGAAGGTAGGTGATTGATTGCTCAGAAGGATGGAAAAGGGAACTCTTGTACTGAGGAAAAGATTTTTTTTTTAAAGTTGTATAATCCTGGTGAGCCTGGGTGGCTCAGTCGTGAAGCGTGTTCGATCCCAGGGTCCTGGAATCGAGCCCCACATCCGGCTCCCTGCTCTGCGGGAAAGCCTGCTTCTCCCTCTCCCACTCCCTCTGCTGGTATTCCCTCTCTCCCTGTGTCTCTCTCTGTCAAATAAATAAATAAAATCTTAAAAAAAAAAGTTGTATAACCCTATAATCATATTATCCAGTAACAATAGGCGATATTTTTGGCTAATCTTATAACCACTGCATACTCACAGGGCTCCAAATAGGAAACAAAGTGCAAATTGTCCAAAATTTTGGCTCGATTTAATGCTGACATCACATGACTTCAACATTCAGGGCAAAGGAGAAGGAATGGACTGTAAGGAGGCTTTATAACAATTTCATTAAGTAGATCAAAAGACTCTCTTGAGCATTAATCAATTGTTTCAAGACAATAATTTGATGACTTAAGAATAACTAAATCAGAAGCATATGGATTAAATTTTCCTTGAAGTACACTTGAGTTCCAAAGTAGGGAAAAAAGATATTTGGCAAAATCCAATCTGCCTTTGCCAAACCAAAAGTGTTTGAAAAATAATTTGAGAGGTTTTGCCAAACCCCAAATGCCACTGTGTTCTTCCATCCCACCAAGTTCTGCAAAAGTGCAAAGCTAATACATCTACTCAGCATTCCAAATTTGATGGGAAACCAAACTGCTTCATTTAGAGCCCCCAAAGAGATTCCTTAACATTTTTAGAAAAAAATCATTTGCTTGAGTATTTTTTTTCCTTCCCATCTCGGCTCTGATCTCTAAAATCTCCATGTCAGACTTTTTTTAAAAAAAAAATTGTTCACTGGGTGTGCCGTGAAATTATTTTGAGTCTTGAGCAGAAAAATTACTTTTAAATAAACTTAATGCCAAAATGCAGTAATGTCTTCCTATTGGAATATTGTCTGTGTGTGTGTTTCCTTCTATATGTTTTCATAGTGCTGACAGACTGAACAATTAGTTTTTATTTAAATCATCTCTGAACTAAAATTAAATTTGCAATCAGATTTACCAACAGGCAATCCTCAGGGGTCTAAATCAGGTCACAACTGAAACAGTAAACAAAACCTTTGTGAAATCAACAGGATGTTTTGGAATGTGGGTGGCATAGGCAATCTTTTTACCCTGCAAAATGACTCCTTATTTTTGAACAGTAACCTCAGCTATGTTGAATTTCCTCCATGTAAGGAGTGCTTTTTTCTGGAAGATTGACAATAAATGTTTGTCTAATATACTTTGCATTTGCAGAATGACATTCCCCCACCTAACAGCTAGGAATCAATGCAGCACATCTCAGAGGCCACAGGGTTTTCAGTTCCCAGGGAAACTATTCACAGACTTTTTATTCTGGGACTAAAGCATTTGACTTTCTTTTTTGTTTTCATGCATTTTATTTTTAATTGTCGATTAAGTTCTTGGGTTCTTTATGGGTACTTTTATTATGAGTGCTTTATATTATCTCAAGTATTTACCATTTGTTGAAATTTAGATGAGAAACCCCAGAGACATTTTAATTAATCAGTAATACTAGTTTTTGGATCATTTTGGGTTGAAATAATTTATTTCCTACAGAATATAAGCTTGTTTAGAACACATCTTATTCCAGAAAAGAGTATAGTTCTATTTTCTTTAAGCTCAGCTATTAAACTAGTGTTCTGCACTTTGGACTTACAATCTGAAGTTCTCCAAGAATGACTTACTTGCTAGGGGTTAGCTCGCTATAAGAATGGTTCTTGAGTTAAGAAGAGATCCATGTGGGGGCACCTGGATGGCTTAGTTGGTTAAGTCTCTGACTTTGGTTCAGATCATGATCTCCAGGTCCTAGGATAGAGCCCCACGCTGGGCTCCACGCTCAATAGGGAGAATGCTTCTCCCTTTCCCCTGATCCCTGCCCCACCATGCTTGTACTACCTTTCCCTCTCTCAAATAAGTAAATAAAACTTAAAAAAAAAAAAAAGCATAGATCCATGTATGTTGTCCAATCTTGTGTTGTAAGAACTAGCTGTGAACCCAAGGGCATTTGTTCCTGTTCCACAGATGTTGTTATAAAGTAGAAATAAGGGATTAGCAACAAGGCTCTGGGATTCTGTCTTGCAGGGATTATTTGATACAGAATTCCAGTCCAATATAGTGAAGTAGAAAGACCCTGAATTCACCTTCTCGACTGACATACTATATCTATATATACTTATAGACTAATTCCTCCTGATGAAGAACTGATGTATGACTGAACAGCTTTTGCACAACAAAAGACAGAGAGCCCACTTAGGGAATGGTAAGAGAAACAGAGACATGGTAAGGAAGGGAACACCTACCCTTACATTATGAACTATAGTAGGGAGGGGTAGCACTGAGGGACCAGGAACAGATTCATCTGCCTTGGGGCACAGGAAAAAAAAAAAAGTTGTGGTTTAAAAGAACAACTAGAATATAAAAGAAACAGCCCTATAACAGGGCCAAACAACGGGGAGATGTGAAAACTCTCTGGGTCAGAGGGGCTAGAGAGTGCCACAGATAATGTTTCCCCTCCACCTTGATAGCCCATGCCAAAGCAGGGTTCAGGCACCCTAGTCATCCTAGTAGGCCGACCATCTCAGTAAGCCCCAGGCCCTTAGCCCACACCAGTGCAAGCCTTCCCTCCAAGTCTTCCCACCAAGACAGCTCCAGCATGACACGCACTGAGACATCCCTCTTCTGGTCAATGCTTACTACAGCTAGGTGTCTTGCCAAGGTGACACAGGTGGAAATCACCCCAGAATACTCCAGGCCCATACCACTTTGGCTCTAGTCAACGCACCATGATGCCCCACTGCATGGGGTGTCCCAGAATCTCCAGGCCCTCATCCCACCTCCAGTCACCCTGCTAGTGTGCCCCCTACAAAGACAGCCCTGGGACCCCCAGCCTGTCACTCTGGACTCTGTCTGCCCTGGGCTCCGCTGCTCTACTAGGGCACTGGATGAAGCACCCTGGAACCCCCGGTTTGTCCCCACTTTAACTTTGGCTGTCCTGTCAGGGTGTACCCTGCATTTAGAGCCCCAAGACCTCCAAGCTGGCACCCACTTCCTCTTCAGTTGTCCTTCTAGGGCACAAAGACCTTGCATGGAGATCCCTGGGACTGCCCTGGCCCACAACCACTTAAGCTCCAACCACTCCACCAGGGCAACAAGTACATACTCATCATCATTAGGGATCATTTGGTTGCAAGGAAGAGGAAACCACTCAAATTAGTTAAGATATAAAAGGAGCAATTTGAAGAAAATAGTGGAATCTCACATAATCCAAATGTAAAAAATATAGTGGGTCCTCCTGAAAACAAAGGTCTTGACCTAGGTACTCCCCTGCCACCACCACCCAGGAGGCAAATAATTGTTCTCATTCTCTCTGCTTTTGCTTGTCTCCATACACTTTTTCATATTGGTTTGTTACAAGTGAATATAGTCGGGGGTCCTAAAACTAGATGATCATTCCAGGATTGACTGCCATCAGAATACTAATCTCCAAAGACCAAATTCTAAATGATCATGGAGTAGGGCAGAAAATGAAATGCTTGGAAAGGTCCTAGTGGCCTACAGAGCCCATAAACTGGGATGTATGTTATCATCTCCCATTGTGTATAGTGTTCCTGGACCCACATGATTTGCAACATACTACCCCAAGGGTAAATAGAGTCATATTCCTTTATTTCACCAGATTTTGTTAAAACAAGCCTAAGATTTCATCTCTGGGTTCTTGGATACATTAACTACCTATTGCTGTATAAAAAATTACTCTAAAATTTAGTGGTTACAAAAACTGTAAACATTTGTTACTTCATAGTTTTTCTGGGTTAGGAATTTGAAAGTTGCTTAGCTGCATGATTCTGCCTCTGGACCTTTCATGAGGTTGCAGTCAAGATTTTGACCAGAGGTGCAGTCATCTGAAGGCTTGACTGGAACTAGAGGATCTACTTCCAAGGTGGCTTATTCATGTGGTTGTTGGCAGGATGCCTCAGTTCAGTTCCTTGCTGACTATTGGAAACTAGGCTTAGTTCCTTGTCACATGGACCTTTCTGTAAAGCTGTTTGAATATCCTCATGACTCGAGAACTAGTGATCTAAGAGAGAGATTGAGGAGAAGACCACAATGCCTACTATGGTACAGTCCCAGAAGTCACAAAGTATCATTTCCACCATGTTTTATACACAAGAAGCAAATTACTAAGGACAACCCACAGCCAAGATAAGAGAATTAAGTTCTACCTTTTGCATGAAGTAGTGTTGGAGAATTTATTAACGTATTTTTAAACAACCACATCAGAAGATCCATTTTTATCTTCTAGTGCCTGCCCTAAAGTCCCTAAAATGCCCTACATCTCATTGTAGCCCAAAAGGACTCAGTACAATACAAACATGAAGTCCAGTAAAGTTTCAGTCCAAATTAGAACTCTGGCACCTCCCTTGCTACTCTGATGGTTATCTCTGCTCCTCAAGGCTTTCCAGAACCAAAGTTGGATGCTAGACTGGAAACAATGAACCAGACACAGCCTCATCTCATTGCCCCAGGTGTCAGGTTTAGCAAAAGTGACTTTGTCACAACTCCACTCCCTCCACATTAATTATGATTCAACAGGCTCCTCCTAAGGTTCTCCATCTTCTTTGTCCCTCAAACAATATTCTTTTTCTCCAAGGACCCACTGTACTCACGCTCAGATTCCTCAGATTTCACAGGTGCCCTCTGCTCTCCCCGGAACCCTTGGCCACTTTCTATTTTCAAGTTCCTGGGATTTCTAGGAGAAAATAAAATTCGTTTTCCGTACTAAATTGCACATTGAGTCCCACACGGGCAATGTATCTCAGGATTTAAAAAGAGGGGGAATTTTATACTTTGCTGAAGTGGTAATAATTTGTTCTTTGGGATAAAAATAATCTCTTTTTGGTTAAATGATAGGTCATTGGGATTGTTAACTTATGTTTTTTGAAAATTTCCACATAGACAAGAGAGAAAGAAGGAATCAAACACTAAGATGAGGACCTAAAACTTTTTCAGTTAGGCAGGAGTTATATATTATATGGTTTCATAGACACTTTTGTGAGCCATGAATCAATTCAAGACATCCCCTTATTGCAGTTGATACAGCCTTAGTACTTGCATTAAAATATACTGACTAGCTTCAGCCTATCAGTTTTTGGAATTATTGTTATAAGTGCCACCCAGGAACTGAAGTCTTTTTTTTTTAAAAAAAAGATTTTATTTATTTATTTGACAGAGAGAGAAACAGTGAGAGCAGGAACATGAGCAGAGGGAGTAGTCGAGGGAATGTAGACTTCCTGCTGAATGCGGGGCTCGATCCCAGGACTCTGGGATCATGATCTGAGCTGAAGGCACACACTTAACTACTGAGCCACCCAGGTGTCCCCCAAAACTGAAGTAACAACTGGAGCTAACAGAATCATTCTGAAAATGGCTCACTAGTATGGCTTTTGGCTGGAGGCCTCAGTTCCTCACTACATGGACCTCTTTACACAGTGTGGTACCAGCTATTATGAGATATTACATTATCTCAAAATTCCTCTCCAAAAAGTTCTTAATTACAGGGGCAAGGAGTGGGGAAAGAAGTTACTTCACAGTAGTGAAGCCTGGCAAACAGTATCTTGCTTGCTAGAGTAATGAACACTAACATCACCAATAAAGGGACAAATTAAAATCATGTGCCGTCAGAAAAAACACAAATGTAAGAATTCAACATTGTTTCTGTGATATTCCTGTCAATGTAATCCAAGCTTAATCATGAAAAACATCTCACACATGCAGAATGGAGGATATTATACCAGTTCCCACCCCCAAAGAAACAACAACAACAAAACTAACATGTAAATCTTTGGAAGTATCAATATCATAGAGAGCAAGGAAATACTGAAAAGCACTCCGGATTGAAGGAGGCTAAGGAACCATGGTTGCTAAATGCAACCTGTGAGTCTGGACTAGACCATTTTCTGTAAAGGACATTATTGGATAATTGGTGAAACTTGAATGGGGCCTGAGGATTAAACAGTAATCCAAATTAATTTTCTAGTTCTCTGTATTGTGTTATGTTGGGAAAAGCCCTTGTTTTCTTGAAACACACAATAAAGTATTTGGAGGTGATGAGGCATCTTGTCAACAACTTACTCTTGAGCAGATCAGTACACAAAACTTATTTATATTGTCCTCAAAACATTTCCATAAACATTCCTCCAAAGCAGATATATTTTTAAAATTTTTCATAAATTAAGATACATTATTTTTAAAAAAGTAAAACATTTCCTCCAAATCATCTTGCTTCATATCTATTATGACTACTTTCTTTAGTATCACGCCAACACATCTTATCAATTTTTGAATTCTTTGGCTGTCTGGGGTATACCTATTTATTCGTTCATATGCTAAGCAATTATTAATCTCTTACTATGTCCCAAGTAATTTTCTGGGCACTGAAAATTTAACTATGAACAAGATCCAACACAGAGACCTAATGAGTTTTATACTAATGGGAGACAGACAAACAGGTAATCATCACATTTAATGTGACATGTGCTATGTTTAAGGAAATACCAGGTAGTATGGGAGAACAGAGGAGAGGCATCTTAGGATGAGTTCAGGGAAAACTCTCTAAAGTGAGGTATATCAAAGCTGAGACCTTTTCAAAGGAAAACTAGGAATTACCCATTAGGAAAAGTTCAGCAGGTGTGTTTGGGTACAGGAAAACACACAGAGAGGAGCCGTAGGGCAAAGCAAGAGCATGGCCTAATGTAGGTACTGCAAGTAGCTGAGAATATGTAAAAGGAACTGTCAGGACAAGAGACACCTAAAGCACCATCAGTACCTGCTACATCTGTATTACCAGGCTATTACTACCTGCTCCAGTAATCTAGTCACAGAGCTTGTTGCAACCATATCTCTATCCATACACCTTCCAAGAAAGTGGCTCTGAGGAAAGCATAGTTTAGCCAGCTCAGGACTGTTTGATATTAGCAAAGAGAAGCACATCATTTGCAACAACTCCCTTGACAATGTTAAGTTTCTTAGCCAAGTTTAGACAAGTGTTTGTTGAAAAGAGTTATTGGCATACTTGTTTGCATATAATATTTCATCCCTGGATAGAACTATATTTACAAATGATGTCTGGCAAAATAGAACTGGATATTTTTTTACTCTCCCTAAAATACTTGCTCTATTCTAAACAGCCCATCACAGTGCATTTCTCCTTGGCAACCTTGTAATTCCCTAAATACACACATCCAATTACCCCAGTAGTTGCTATTGTACTGTGGTCTGTTTTCACTTTGGATGGCAGGCCTTAGTTCTCTGCTGCTCTCCCAACAAGACATTCACTAACGCCAGAACTCCTGGGCAAAGAATTCTTCCAGATTAACCAAACATGAGCTTTATTTTTAGTGTAAAAGATGTTTGTTTAACAGAAAGATTACTTCATGTACTTATAGTCATTAGTAATGAGAAAGAGACAATATTTGGTGAATTGATCCCTCCATCTGATTAAGATAGGGTTATTCCCTGCGACAGATTGGCTACTGTCAACCATAAAAACTGAGTGAAATTAAGCACAGACCGTCTGTGCATAAAGACATTTTTGAGCGGTTAGTGTAGACCCCTGGATAAACACTAACATTGAGCAGTGAGCACCTGACATCCTTATGGTACATCCATCCAGCAGCTGTGGTCAGTTGCTTACTGGATCCAGGTCCAGATTATAAACAGACTGTCTTGGGTTTCGTCCAGTTCAGTTTAAATTACATCAATAGTTTGTTTCTGGACTCCTCTCATTACTATTTAAGCCATATAGTGTATATTTGGGTCTTTGCAACTCTGTTACTTAAGTTTTAGACAAAAGTACAGAAGATAAAGCAAATAATAAATGCTACTCTTTATTGAGTATTTACTATATGCCAAACTTTTTGCTAGGTGATTACACCATTTCTAGTCTTCCTAAAACGTCTGAAAAATAGTTATCGTCCCCATTTTATAACCAAGGAAATGTAAGCTCAGAGAAATTATGTAGCTAGTCTAAAGTCACAAAGATAGTCAAGATCCCTTTCTTTTTTGATCTTCCCCTAGTCCTTCTTTAGGGCCTCTATCGAGCAGCTGCACCCTGAAAAATGTTTTTTAAATTGTCCTAAAGGGTCTTGTATGAATTCACACTAGCTGATCCCAAATGAGCCCATATACATGCTTCATGATGCTGTTAGTCATCATCCACTGACTGGAGGTCATATCCCCACAATTGCTAGACCAAAGCATTCTCATGAGTGTGAAGTGCTTTCCTCAAGAGATGGACACTGTTCACACGAAGTACTTTGACTTCTTATTGCTCCACCTCAAAATTCCTCTATAGTCACACTCACCTTTCCATATAAAATTCCTTTTGTTCTTCTCACATGATCTTTTCCTTCCCTCCTATCTTAGAGAAAAGGGTTCATTCATAGTCACTGTCCCCAGAACTAAATTCACCATTTTTATTATCATGTCCATTTCTTCCTAGGTCTTTTGGGCCCTTGTTTCTTTAATTGTTTTGATTCTTCTTTGGTCTCCAATCTCTTTCTCTCTACTTCCTCTCACCTACAAACATGCTTAGATCTCATTTAAACTTACATTTTAAAGATTTTATTTATTTATTTGAGAAAGAGAGGGAGACCATGGATGGGGGGCCGGGGCAGAGGGAGAGGAAAATGGACAGGCAGACTTCCCACTGAGTAACAAGCCCAATGCGGGCTTGATCTCAGGACCCCCAAGGTCATGACCTGAGCTAAAGTCAGATACCTAATTGACCGAGCCACCTAGGCTCCCCTCATTCATAATTTTTCAGATTAATTATAATACTTCCCTTTATTTCTTCCATTAGCCATCATGTTTCACCATGCTCTCTCTGCCAAAAGTCTTAAAGCAAAACTAGTCTAAGCCAAATATTTCCTCTTCCTCACTCCTACTCACTCCTTAAAGCCCTTGTAATTTGGTTTACATTCCTCCCTCACTTCACTGAGGTCACCATCTTGAAATTCTCTAGTGTTTTCAAATCCAGGGGCCTTACCTCATCATTTTCTTGTAATATTCTTGTATATTTCATGTAATGTAATGGATTATTTTAATCTGTGTTTTCTTGTTATTATACTTTGTGCCCTTTTTCAAAGTGCTGAAATTCTTGCAATAGATTTTTCCTACAAATTAGGCACCTAACTCATAATCCCTACTACACAGAAATTGTGTCATAGCTATGCATGGTGACTACTAACTAAACAAGCTAACATTGGTAATTTTATACTGGCAAACAAGAAAATTGGTGAGATCACCTGGGTATGTGATCTTCTGTGCTTTTTTGCAATAAATTTAGTGCTTCTTGTGTGTCCCCCATTTTTGTTAACTAGTAATGAGCTTATGGAGAAACTTAATTAATGCTCGGTGTTTGACTGAACCAGGAAATGCATTTTGTCAGCAGATTATACTCTGAATGCAAATGAGAAGATGAAATCAAAGTGGCTCTGAAGTTTCAAACTTGAGTCACCATGAGAAGGATTTTGAAAAAAAAATAGAAATATCATATACAAGAGCAATTTTTAGGAATGCAAATGATGAGTTTGGGCTATAAAAATATTGTATGTGTGATACTAACAATACTGATAGGATATTCAGGTAAATGTGTCAGAGATAAAGAAAACTATTTTTCTACTCACAACACATCCAATACCAAATGTGTAAGTTTTTCATATTAAACAACTCTCCATTTCTCTGTAGACACCAACTGGATATCCTATAATTTAATTCATTCTGAAACTAACTAGCTGACATTAGTGCAGACCCCACAGGTTAAGAGCTTAGTCCCACAAGACTGCACCCTACTTTAAATGAAAATCACTCAGTACTGGGTCCACACGTTAGTCATGTTTCTGTCTGAATTGGCTACAAATTAGAGGTTTCCATAAATTCCTCTCAAGCTTGATAGTTTATTATAATGACTCACAGAACTCAGGAAAACATTACTTATTACCAGTCTATTTACTATTACTGGTTTATTATAAAAGATAGAAATGAAAAGCTGATGAAAAGGTACATAAGGCAAGGTCCAGAGGAGTCCTAAGTTCAGGAGCTTCTGTCCTCATAGAGTTTGGGGTGCATCACCCTCCTGGCATGTGGGAGCTCTCTGAATTCCTTTGTTTAGGGTTTTAATGGAAATTCCATTATGTAGGCATGATTGATTAAATGATTATCTATTGGAACTAACTCAGGGGTTGAGGCTAAAAGTTCTTTTTTTTTTTTTTCTTTTTAAGATTTTATTTATTTGACAGAGAGAAAACACGGCAAGAGAGGGACACACAAGCAGGGGGAGTGAGAGAGGGAGAAATGGGCTTCCAGCAGAGCAGGGAGCCGGATGTGGGGCTCCATCCCAGGACCTGGGATCATGACCTGAGCCAAAGGCAAACAATGACTGAGCCACCCAGGTGCCCCTGAGACTAAAAGTTCTAGCCTTCTAGTCACTTTGTTGGTTCCTTTGGCAACAAATCTCCTTCCTTCAAGAGTCTCCTCACCAGCATAAACTGAAGTATAGCTGAAAGGGGCTTATTATGAATAACAAAAGATGTTCCTCCCTCCCCTGTCATTCAGAAAATCTTAAAGGTTTTAGGAGTTCTGTGTCAGGAACTAGGAAACTAGGGACAAAGACCAACTATATATTTTTTATTATGTCACAATATCACAGGTGGCATTTGCTAAGAGATGACATACAAAGGCCTAGGTATGGATGAGAGAGATTCAGAAAACAAAAATGTAGAAGAATCCAAATTTCTCAAAAGTGGACATACGTATGTGTACATTCTCTATGAAAATTTTTGTTTAAAACTATTCAAAACATGAATATTTTTAGGAATACTACAAAACTGTACCCCCCAAAAATCAATGTAGAGAGGATATTCCCAGATTAGAAAAGCTTGTTGGGTTGTCAAGAATCTCCAAGTTTGAGGAAGACAAAAACTGATGGAAAACAGAGTTAAAGAGGCAAAAATCATAACTGATTCTAGTAAGGTGATTTATAAACATACAAATATGATAAATGTATTCAAATAAACTAACACAGATAACACATTAAACAAAGAAAATAACAATAACATTTTAGACATTGTCAGTTATGAACAATGGAAACAGCAAATTAATTTTTAATTATCATGCCATTGTTATCAGAAAATTTTATAAACTTTTCCCCCCACAATGTCAATAAAATGTTCATTGCATTTTGTAGTATTTTTAGTACGACTTAAATGTATTTTTCTCGTCTCTTGGCTCCCAAGCAATATTTATTGCCTATCTAATACCATGGACTTACTGATTACTGCTTCCTCAATATTAGCCTTTCAAAGTAATCCCTTATATAAGTAAATCATACTTCAACTACAAGGGATGTGACATTCCCAAGGCTATTGAAAGGTGTACTGACATAAAAGTAATACACTGGAATTTCAACCAGGAAGACTTCTTTGAAAGAATTATTGCCACCCTTATAGGCCTGGTGTTAGTCATTGATTAACCAAGATTGATCAATAATAATGGTGATATTTAACAGACTGAACTGAACTCTTCTACAAAACTATAAAAATGAAAACTATAAAATGAGAACTATAAAAATGTTCGTGGGTCAAAACTTGAATTTTGAATTTACATCAATAGAAAAAAAAAGCACTCAGTTTTGAGTTCTATAAATTCATAAGAAAATATACTTTCAAAGAGCAAGTTGGTTCAAAAATATCTGTTTTATTGCAGAGTCATAAATTCCAGTTTACTCTAAAAATTCATAAACTTAGTCCTAAAATTTAATGAAAGTTTTCTCTTCTTGATGAACAGAGTTTTCCTTCAACTCTCAGATTTTCCTAAAAGTAAGTTATGCTGTTTGAAAAGATGTATGGTAATTCAGGGACATCCAGAGGATTACAAAATAATCTAAGAATGTGTCTTTTATTCTTCAAAATCTGTGAATAACTTCTGAAATTATAATATTAAAATTATCAAATAATTCTACATTAGTTCAAAATCCATGTTTCTTCAGAAGACTTATTAGATAAAAACTATATAAAGTTTCTTTTTTAAAAGATTTTTTTTATTTATTTGAGAGAACAAAAGAGAGAGAGTGAGAGTGCATAAGCAAAGGGGAGGGATAAAGGAAGAGGAAGAAGCAGATTCCTCCCTGAGCAGGGTGCCCGATATGAGACTCGACCCCAGGACCCTGGTATCATGACCTGAGCCAAAGACCACCCAGATGCCCCCTAAATATAGTTTCTAACTGCTATTCATTCAAACCTACATGATTAATGTATGTTTGAATATGTGCACTCTCACAAGTGAATTATCAGGGCTCTTATTGTCAAAATGTAATATATGAAGATTATTGTGTCAGAATGCTTTTGGTTGCAAATATAAGAAAACTAAAATCACAGTAACTTAACCAATATGGGGAATTCATTATTATTCATTATATAACAAGGCTCCAGTGTTGGTAAGTTCTGCATATCAGGGACTTGAATTCTTCCTATTTTCAACTTTGCCATACTCAGAGAATTGGCTTTTCCTCAGTCTAGCTCAGACAAAATAGTGCAGCTATTCCAGGAATGGAAAATCCTGGTTCTCCCTAATGGCATTTTTTATTTTATGTGAGGAAAACTTTTACAAAAAAATTAAATTAAAAATAAAGCTCCTTTTTATATTTTACTGGCCAAAATTATATCACATGCCCATCACTAAGACAAACATTGGCAAGGTACTAGCTTAGGCTAATCATGATTTATCCCTGAGTTGGGAATAGGATCACCTTCCCTCATCAAAAATCTTGATTTCATTAATAGAAACAAAAAGTGAAGAAAAGATATACGTCATGTCAGCCTCAAGTGCCTTGATACATCATTTGAGCCAACCAAGATCTAAAAGTTGAGAGTCTCAAAGCAGCTTGCTTAATTTCCTTGACATTATTTATTTATGAATGTTCAGTGAATGGCTACTTTGTGTCATACTTTGTACTGGCCATTGAACCTAACACTTTGATGCATTAAAATAAACCAAATTCTTATACTCTGATTCAGTTACCTCCAGTTATACCACTAACATCTTATGACTACATGTACAAATAAAAGGAAACATTACAATCATTATTCCTTCCTTCTTGCATCAGGTGGTAAGCCTCACATACAGAAATCACAATAACGGCTGTGGGAATAGTGCCAAGAAAATTAAAAACAGAGTTCTTCTTCTCTGGAAAAAAAAAAAAGAAAAAAAAAAGAAAAAAAAAAAGAAAAAAGTCTCTTGAAACATCTTTTTGTTTCTTCGTAATTATCTTATCTGTGGCAAGTGAACGCCTTTCTACATTTTAACCAAAAGCTTCCAATTTCTTATCATCAGGTAACAGTTAGGTGAGAATACTTCATGAGGGCTAGCAAATCTTGTAACACATTTTGTGCCCAAAATCTCAGACAATTCACAGCATTGATTTAAATGGAGTACACTTGACTGCAGGCTCCATGACACATGCCTGTGGAACAGGGGAGAGATATCTATTAGGGCAGGAATCTAGGGAAAGCGTATCTTTACTGGTATTTTTCTGCAAGTGGGAAGAGAACATCCAAAAACTTCTTCCATAGCTGTTTCTTGCAATTAAAAACATTAAACACTTCTGTAACTTTCATAATTAGACTTGGCATTTTTCTTTTTCCCCTAAGATGTCAGAATCATGGAATCCCTGAGATCATCTGGAAAACACATTATACAAAAAAGAAAATGACAAATGTTCTTTATCTTAAAAATAAACATATTACATATAAACAATTCTAGAAAGAAAAACACACAAGCCAGCTCCAAGTTTCCTCAAACATCTGACAGTTTAACTGAGGATAAACACTAATAGAGTATATATTATAAAAGAAAATTAATAGTCCTGAGAAAATTCACAATTTATCAATGCAGTTCAGAAAATACCATTAAAATGCTGTCTTTTATACATATAGTGGAAATCTATGAAACTATAAAAAAGCACAAGAAGCTCTTTATGTCCTTGACATGAAAAGTTCTTTAAAATATATAGCTAAATGGAGAGAGGGAAAGAAGGATCAGTACAATGTATATATTAAGCCAACTTTTATGCAAAAAAGGAGGCGTAAAATAATCTTTATCTTTTTCTTATATATGCATAAAGAAATCCTGAAAAGAAACTGGGTAAAAGCAGAGTAAATACATGGCAGAAGATGAACAAGAAAGAAAGAGGTTCTTTTCACTCTGTAATTTGTTATACTCTGATGGTGTTCATACCATGTAAATGTACTACCTATTCAAAAATCGAATTAGAAAATTCTTAGACTTCAGCTTCCACAAAAATGAAGTGCATGTACATTTCTTTATTCTTCCCAATAAGTACAACTAAAAACCCTGGGTATTATATGTAAAAGTCACTATAAGAAGACCCTGGAAGATGGAGATGAGATGGCATACCAATTACAATAGTGACAATGTGAGGAGTTTGATCTTCCACACCCACCCAGAGGAAACAAGGCAATTCTTTCCCTCCTTACTGGAGTGGTGTCAGAGGGGGTCTAATGGAGGGTCAGGACTTTTACTATCTATCAGTGATAACAAGGCCATGTCTCTCTTCACCCAGTAAAAAGTATCCAATCTGAAAAAAAAAGAAAAGAGAAAAAGAAAGAAAGAAGAAAGAAGAAAGAAAGAAAGAAAGAAAGAGAAAGAAAGAAAGAAAGAAAGAAAGAAAGAAAGAAAGAAAGAAAGAAAGAAAGAAAGAAAGAAAAAGAAAGAAAAGAATGAGACCAAATGAACAGGGATCTGTGGGAAAATAACAAAGGATCTAACATATGAGTAACTGAAGTCCCAGAAGAGGAGAGAAAATGGTGGAGAAAAATATTTGAAGAACTAATTGCTTTTGGGACGCCTGGGCAGCTCAGTCATTAAGCGTCTGCCTTCAGCTCAGGTCATGATCCCAGGGTCCTGGGATCCCGCATCTGGTTCCCTGCTCAGAGGGAAAGTCTGTTTCTCCCTCTCCCACTCCCCCTGCTGGTGTTTCCTCTCTCACTGTATCTCTCTCTGTCAGATAAATAAATAAAATAAAATCTTTTAAAAAAAGAACTAATTGCTTTAAAATTCTCAAATTTTGTAAATGATATACATTTATAACTATAGGAACTTCAGTGAACCCCAAGTAGAATAAGTACAAAGAATAAATCATATGCTTAGATACATCATAGACAAACTGCTGAAATTTTTAAAAAAATAAAAATTGAACAGAATATATTAAAGTATCTAGAAAAAAATTATAGGTTATATTTACAGGATGACAATTTGCATACTTACTAATTTCTCATCAGAAACAATAGAGGCCAAATGACAGTACAAACAAGATCATTAAGTGCTGGAAAAATCCATACAAACTGTTTTTTGTAGTTAGCGGAGGAAAACCAAATAATAACATTACCAACATATTATCACCCATATGTGAAAACAGAGTGTTTTTAAATTTCTTTTCACAAGTTTCCAAATCTCACATTACAGAGATGTAAAAATGAATTCAGTACACTTTTAGAAACATAGGCAAACCAGCAGAGTTTCTCCACATCAATCTCTACTGCTTAGGCTTTAGCCTCTAAATAGCATATGTTCTTGTTATTGTCAACATTAAAGTTTAATATTTACACAGGACTCTAATAATTTGCCTGATCATTTCTAGATTTTCTTTACCAAACTGTAACTACAATGATTATGCTAAGCATTCCCTACCTTCAAGTCCTTTACCTTACCCCTCCTTTCATTCCCAATACTTGATCTAATTCCACTATCAATAAATTGAGGAAGAAACAATATTAATTTATTATGCTTTATCTGCCTATTCATTCTATAATTTAATAAATATTTGTAACAAATTCCAAATGGATGGGAAAAACTGAAGAGAGCAATTAGAACTAAGAAGCGTGGGCGCCTGGGTGGCTCAGTGGGTTAAAGCCTCTGCCTTCAGCTCAGGTCATGATCTCTCTGCTCAGCAGGGAGCCTGCTTCCTCCTCTCCCTGTCTCTCTGCCTGCCTCTCTGCCTACTTGTAATCTCTCTCTCTGTGTCAAATAAATAAATAAAATCTTTAAAAAAAAAAACTAAGAAGCGTGATGAGGAATATAGAGTTTATAAGAGAGACCACTGCTAGTAGCTCAGATTGAGAGAGATGGGCACATGGGTATAGTTTATGGTAGAAAAATAGATATGATCACCCAGAGAGAGTGTCTATGTTGAGATTGTGGCAGAAATCAACAGTTACAGAGACTTGGAAGAAACATCCAGGTAAGCTAGGGAAATTTTTGAGAAGAGTGGTGTATTGGAAACCAAAGGAGAATGCTTCAAAATAGAATCAAAAATAAACAAACAATGGGTTATGGAAATTGGGGAGGGTTTGTGCTGTGGTGAGTGCTGTGAAAGGTGTAAGCCTGACAATTCACAGACCTGTACCCCTGGGGCAAATAAGAAGAAGAAGAAAAGAAAAGAAAACAAACAAACAAACAAACAAACAAACAAACAAACCTCTTTAGTTCTAAACACCCTGTAATTCCCAGATTGCAATCTCCAGAAAACTTAAAAATAAAATAAAAACTTCTTGGGTAAATGGCTGATCCCAAGATCAGCCAAGAGAAGTATAACATGGACCTAGGAGGTTTGTAACATTGGGGAACAAAACAACTATTAATGATTACTGGGGTTGTACCAGCAGGATAAAAATCTAATTTGAAGCATTTCCTACTGGTTAAGATGGGATAATTTGAACATTGAAAAGAATAATAATTTCAGTAGATTAAAACATAATTTTTAAATCTATGAGTTCATGATAATACTAAAAACAACCTCAGTGTTCACTTTTGGAGAAAGATGGAGAGCCAATTAATTATTCTGTACACTGTCAAATAAAAGGAAAGGATCGAGAGTCAAGACCTTGAAAGAGAAGGACAGATATTGCTGAGAGTATGAGGGAGATGTGGTGAAAGAGAAGCCCTAAGGAGACTCTAGACAATTTGAAAAATAGGTTTTGGGAATACAGAAAATGTGAGAGGAGCTTAGTGAGGAAAATAGGACAACATATGAGGCTGACTACCTTTATCCTGAAAGGTTTTAGTTATTTTGCTGCACTCAACAGACATGTATAGGAGCCGAGCAAACATATACTGGGATTTTGCTGACCAGGTGAGCCAGAGAAAGGCAAGAAAGCAAGGACTTCTCAATGGAATAAGCGATTGAAGTTTTCTCCCCTCTCTTTAGTTCAACAAACCTCTGATCTTCACTTCTTTTTTTGAAATCCTATCAAGTAGACATTGCCCCCATTTCAAACGCTCACCTCTCTTGTGACTGATCTCTTCCTTAATTTATCCTGCTCCAGACCCCATCTCCCTTTATTACTCCCTTGTTCGTTTGCATCTTCCAGTCAGCTTACTCCTGTGGGTTTATAAAGATACACCATTTTTCTCCAACCCAGGGAAAACAAAAAGCCTTTAATCTTCTGCTTTATCTATCTACAATCTTTTCTCTCCTCCTTTTATTGCCAAGTTTTTCAAGTGAATACACACCTGTTGTTCCATTCACTCTCCAATTCCTCTTACAATCTGATTCTGTCCTAATTATGCTATCTTTAATTAACACCAAATCCAATGGCTTCTTTTCTTTGTCTTACTTCAATTTGAGACTGGGGACTAGCCTTCAGTGTTATTGATAGCTCTTTCTCCTTTAAGTCCTCCTTGCTTTCAGAATTTGATATAGTGACAAAAAACTCCATCTCTACTACTTACTAATTTTGTGACTCCTGTTAATAAAAATAATAATACTAATGATATATATTGAATACTCACTGAAGACTTTAATAAACAGTTTAGACATTGTATTTCAATTATTTAACATGTCTATAAGAGTAATATTATTATCCTTATTTCACCATGGGGAGTAATAACAGGTGACTTTTTTTTTCCTTTTTTCCTTTTATAATACAAGAACAAAAAACAAAAATCCCACCAACCTTGTTTAAACATATTTAATCCTCCTCATTGATATCCCCACACTAATTCTTCTTTTACTCTTTTTATTGCTTCTCTAGTTTCTTCACTGGTTCTTCTTCTTTGTGCTGTTGCCAGATGTGATTATCCTCCAGAAGTCTGTTCTGGATTTATTCTAGTGTCTCTATGTCAGTGAAATCAGTCTACAAAGAATGTGTTCTCATGTGTTAGTGAGAGCTAACTAACAGCATCATCTTGCTAGAATGGTAAATTACCTGGCCTCACATTTTGCTACATTAGAAACCTTGGGGGTAAGGCCCAGCAATCAGTGCCTTAATAACCCCTCTTGGTAATTCTGATACATGTTAAAGTTTAAGAACCACAGTCTTAAGTATGAGGCACAGACTACTTACATGAAAATTTGGGGGGTGATAGTGAAATATATGGATTTCTAGGCCCCATCCTAAACCCACTGATCAGAATCTCTGAGATCAGGGTCAGCAATTCCAAGATATTCTCATTCCCACGAAAGTCTAAAAATCTGTACTCTATACCTCTGTCTTGGAGATCTAGTAATAAGGCTTCATTTATAATTTCTGCACAAGTGGAACCTAAACCTGTACCTACAGACTTTATTTTCAATTTTCTATCAGATGTGTCAACAAAAAATTTTTGCTACCACCTACTACTATTGTCATTACTCCTCTCTTATGTCCCTCAATGGCTTCAGACTTTCTTGCTCCTCCCAGTCATTCTTGCCTGAATCTAACTTATTTTTAAAAGATATTATTTATTTTATTTGAGAGACAGAGAGCGAAAGAGAACACGAACAGGGGAGGGGTAGAGAGAGGGGAGGAAGAAGAGGGAGAATCAGACTCCCCGCTGAGCAGGGAGCTCAATGCAGGAAGGGCAGGACTCTGGGATCATGACCTGAGGCAAAGGCAGATCCTTAACTAACAGAGTCACCCAGGCGCCCCTGAATCTAACTTTAACCAGCCTTTATATTTGTCAAATATAACTCCCTTGATCACAAATCCAATTATTCTATGAAGTTTTGCTTAATAAAGTTCTAAAATACCATTTGCTTTTCATGAATACTATTACTTTATTTATTGGCTAGAAATTACATCACGCTTTCTTTCAAGAATATTTTCTGGGAAGACAGTAAATGCAATGCTAAGATTTTAAATCAATTGGACCCAATCTGACTAGGGTACTAACTATGAATTGTTGAATCCAGGACTAAAACCTAGGTCTCAGCTTCCAAATCTGTTTTCTTTGCAGTAATACATGCCCTGCTAAGTGTTAGATTTTGGGATAACTGCTTTTGATTCATTGCTTTATGTAGAACAGAATCTGGTATAGAGTGAATCTCTCTTGGACCTTGTCCATGGGGATTTAGTAATTGCAATATCAACTAGATCTCAGACTATTCTTTCACAAGAACTGTTAGCATATGTCATTAGCTGCCAGAGCATTCTCAAATCTGAATATAGTACTGTATAGTGATTAAAGAATAAAATGAGTAAATTGCTACATGACAGTTTTGGAAGTGATGGGAAGAAAAAAGACTCATAAAAATATAAGAAAACTTATTCTCATGGAGAGTTGTACAGCATTCATGATGTCACTGTAGTATTACCACATGCATTTCATACTTTGGGCCAGTTTTCCTTTAATTATCTCTCTCATTACTGTGATTATAATAATTACACTCCATGTTAAAGACACAAGTATCAGAGTTGAAGAGAACCATGGAGATCATCTATTTCCTACTCTACATTGCAGTGATGAAGAAAATTTAGAGTAAGGAAGGTAAAAGGACTTGCCCAAAGCTATGCAGCTTATTAATGACAGAGCGAAATTATAAAAACCCAAGTCTTTTGACTGTCAGCCTTCTGCTTTTTTGGTCTTCCTTTGTGAGAAGGCAGGAAACATGATAAACACAGAGGGCAGAGAGGCATGAGGGAGAGGTCAGCAGGAAAAGCTGTGAGGCAGAGTGAAGGAATGCATAATTAGAGCAAGGAAGAATGGAAATGGTGTTGCTTAGGTCATCAAATATAAGAATAGAGTTTGAAGAATACCTAAATCTTCAACAGCTCTGCATTCAGTTTCATGAAGTAATTAAATAAGACAACAGGGGGCGCCTGGGTGGCTCAGTCATTAAGCGTCTGCCTTCGGCTCAGGTCATGATCCCAGGGTCCTGGGATCGAGCCCCGTATCGGGCTCCCTGCTCTGCGGGAAAGCCTGCTTCTCCCTCTCCCACTCCCTCTGCTTGTGTTCCCTCTCTCGCTGTATCTCTCTCTGTCAAATAAAATCTTAAAAAAAAAATTATAAAAAATAAATAAATAAATAAATAAATAAATAAATAAATAAGACAACAAATCTCAATCACATGCCTTTTTTAAATTGAAAAGTTTTATATGCAGTATCTAAACTTCACCCTTAAATGCCAAGACATTTTCTCACAGCATGTGACTGCATATTTGACAGCAGTGATGTCTACTATCAACACTCTTCTCTGTACTGTGACCAACAAACCAAAATTAGATCAATAATTTAACCTTCCATAGATGGCCTCAAAGGGGCTATTACAGATAGTCCAGGAAATAATGTATTTCATTGAAAGCTTATAATTACAGTATTACTTAAAAATAATATGTACTTTTTAAAGTCCAAAATTATGCCCAGAGCAATACAATATAATCACTAGGTACTCCATTTTCCCTGTATGTACACAGATTTTGTTTTCCAATGCTCTTCAGATTCCCAAATTAGATCTCAAAGGCAACTAACTATATCTTTCTCTCTCTGCTTTCTATCAAATCCCTCAGTACACAGAGATCTACAAGAGACTGTTCACTCCTTGCCCCTCTCCAAATAATGTAAACAGCAAACAGGGTCCAAATTTTCAATATCTGCATATTCAGTGTCATGCACGAGCACACACACATGCACACACACGCACACACACATACATTTGCCAATGAACCGATTTGCCCAAACTCCTTAAAACCAAAAATCTTTTAAGACATTGTATGGGTTCTATAATAAGAACCCTGGACAGCTTTCTGAAAGCAGGTGTCTGCAGTGATATTGCTATGCACCCTCTGCCATATGTGCTGTATAATGGTAGACCTAGGAGCTAATATTAAAGTCCCCATTTCTCTTTCCACAGTTTATTACAGACTGCCTGGGAACTAATAATTTCCCTCCCAGTACTGTGAGGGAACATTGTGAGGAAAAGTTCAAAGGCAGGAAATTTGAAGAAATATTCAGGATTTTACTGGTCTACAACCACCTACAATTCACTTTCAATTTTGCTATTGAAGTTAGCCGCCTAAAATACAGATCTAATTAACTATGTCATTTCCATGCTCAGGAACTTTCAATAACTCTCCAGTATTACAGGATAAAGTTCCACTTCCTGACAGATTACTTTAGGTCCTCTTAGCCTGGGTATTTTTCTCATGAAATCCCTGCCACCTTCCTTGTCACTCTTACTGTTCTCTCACTCATGCCAGTACTCACACACTCCTTTCCTCTGCCCACATCTCACACACATTCTCTTCCTTCCTTCCTTCCCACTTGTACCTGTGAGGTTGGTAGCTTAAATGCTTCTTTTTTTATGAAACTATCCCACAAGTCTCATCCTTATACGTATTCCCACAACTTTTCTAAGAGTTTCCTTTCTTATATGCCAGTTTGTGCATCTAAGCCTTGGGGTCCAGGTGGAAATATGCAGACTTCACACCTGTGGGCTGAGATGTCTACACACATTTATGTGTGGTACCTCATAGTATGGGATGGTGCCAAGAGTAGGGAAAAAATACTAACTTTTTTTTAGCTAGAAGAATTTATTTTAAATATTTGGGCACATGGTACACGGGCCTCTTGACTTGAGCCCCAAAACTGTTCAAGGCAGGCAGGAACAAAGTTGGGAGTTTTGGAAAACTAGTAAGGTCCTTGCTTTTCAAGTGTTCAAGCATAGATTATGCAACCACTAGGCTTGAATTATTTTCTTCCTTCTTCTTTCTTAAAACTTTTAAAACTATAACTTCATAGGGATCTAAAATCCAAATTGAATTTAGAATTCTCACACTCCTCTGTGGTCCATGCTACAATACAGCAGCATGAGACCTGGACCCTGGCTCCCACAATCAGGCCCATAGATGTCGCTTGCCCTCATTTTCTTTCCACTTTGGCACCATCCCACACTATGTATATATGTGTATATATGTGTTCAACATTTAAAATTTCACATAAGCATAAAAAATATTTGTAATTCCATCACCCATAAAGATGTATGTACACAGTATTTATTTAAATTTGTTTCTCATAGTAAAAATTTGGAAACAACTAAATATCAAAGGGAAATTTGATAAATAAAGACAGTTACAACTATCCAATGGAATATCATGTTAAAATTTTAAATATATATTTTATATGAAAAATATTCATATCATATTATTAAATTAAAATTTTGGTTAGATAAATGCCTACTATGATTCCATGCTTATAAAATACATATTTGGCATAAAAAATACATTGCATTATTGTTAAATTTCAGAGCTGGTTAATAAGAGTATGTACCACATGATCTAATGGTTGTGTTATAGGGTAAAGGTAAAGAGGTAAAAGCATACATAACCTTTGGGATCCATCAGTCTTTCTAGGTTACTCCACTTAACTAGCTATGTGGCACTGTGGGACTCTCTAAGCTCCAGTTTATTTATCTGTAACATGAAGATAATCATATTTACATCATAAAATTTTGTGAATATTTAAGGAGCTGATATATGTAGAGTCCTTACCATAATATCTGTGACATCAATGAATGATGGTATTTATTGTATGTAGATTATATTTTATATATGATTGGTATTCCTCCTCTCTCATATACACAAAAACACGCCACACTTATAATACCTGAAATAAGATTAGCCAAAAAGTTTAATAAATATTGTCATCTCTGGACAATGGAATTTCAGGGTTATTTTTGATATATTTGTTTTTGCTTAACTATCTTTTTTATTTTTTTGATAAACTTTTAATTATTTACAAAAATATATCTTTAAAATAAAATAAAAATCATTATGCACAGAGAGTATCCATGATTATTTAGGTATGGGATCATAAACGTTTGAACTAAGGCTGTGGCAGTGGGAATGGAAAATAATAGTAAAACGTGAAAGACACATTGCTTAGAAGTAAGTGAGTGGCAAAGGAAGGAACACGGATGATTCCAAGAACAGTGGAAAAATTGAGTTGGGAAAGTGGAGACTGATTTGAGAGTAGTGAAAATACTAGCTTTGGTTATAAATATATTGGTTTCATTGGATGAAAAAGAACCAAAAGGAAATGTATACAACATTGATTTGGCTGAGCATTAGACGTAATGTCACACTGGAGATACACACACACAAATTTACAAACATATTTAATTATATATATAATATTATACATATATAATTATTATATATCTCATAGTAGAGACCCAAGGGGAAAGATAACCTAAGCTTTGGGCCCAAATTTTGAGACTGAGCCCCAATTCATAGGAAGAAAGATCAATGAAGGATGAAGAAAGAGCAGCAATTCACAAATTGGTAACCCAAAGGGGGAAAAATATTCTGTACTTAAATAATAGGATGAGTTAAAAAATGAACATTTGAATGTGCGAAATGATGTAGATTTTTTCTAGTTTTTAAAATAATCTTCCATTTATCTAAGTACCTGGGGAGGAACAGGGATGAAAAGAACTTTCACTCTCCTATGGGGATATAACTGAGTTTCTTCAGGTTAATGTTCTTTCAGGCTTTATTTTCCTCCCCATCCCTTCATAACTGGGCATCCAGATATAGGTTATGTGTAAGAGTGGGGTTTACATGAAGTCTGAGACAGTTATACACATCTTTTCCCAACTCTGTGCTCAGTGATATCATGCTGATAGCTTAAAGTCAAGCATAGTATATTTATACCAAGGGGTTGTCACATGCCCTAAGTCAGGACTTTTTTTGGAAGGAGAGAACTGGTTAAACATTTACCAGCACATCACTCTTTACATGCTTAATGGCGGTGAACAGCAGCAGGTTCTCTTGTTGACTTCTGCATTCTCTGATCTCCTCAGATATGTCTTTGCCCACCTGGTCACCAGTAGCCTGGTAATAACCACTGATATTTATAGTTGGTCAACAGTAGACCTGGCATCTTGGTTTAGTCAGGACTCAGGGGGTCTTCCTTTGCTGACTCAGCCTCACCTCACCCTAATTAGATAATCTAATCAGATAACTCTGAAACCAGTTCTGTGTTTTTGATTAGACATCTTCCTTGCTAGTATCCTCCCATGGCCTCTGAGGTGGGTTACTATGTCCATGGCCTGCTACACTTATCCTCAACAGTAGGCTTATTGGCTTACCCAGCTATTTTTTATCTTCTCCCAGAGGTCTTATGAAAACATCTAGGACATTTCTATGCTATTTGAGAACAAAAAGATGTTCAAAATTGCTAACTTAGACTCAATACCTACCTTTACTCTAATGCCACCCCTCCAGTTGTTGCAGTTAGTATAGTGATGTTCTTTCACAGTTGTGACCCACAAAGTGTGCAAAAGATCCTTTGTTTTGACTTTTCATCTTCACAGATTTACCTAGCTTCTCTGCTACAAGATCTTGGCCTAAACATGAAGCCATTGCACATATGTTCCTTGTCCCTTCAACTCTCTTCTTCCCACACTCTGACATCTAGGAGACTCAGGCTTTCTTCCTTAAGGCAAGGATTATTTCACATCATATCTTTAGATCTCTCTACCTGTGGCATTTAATAATCTCAAGTTTCAATAAAGCCTGCTCCTCAAAATTATTGCCTTTGTAGGGGCCAAAAGCAAATCTTATTTGACAGTCAGAATGGAGAAATGCTTTTATCATTATGGTTCTCTTCACCCTTCTCCTGAAGCACCAAAACTCATTGCCTCAAAAGATGGAGACTCTGGACCAACATATTTACATGTATGGAAAAACATCTGGAAATATTTTTAATATTGTCTCATTACATAAGTTTTAGAAATGAGCTACTAAACATATTTCTTTAATATACAGTATTTTTAATATGATATACATACAATATATACACTATTAAATATAATATTTTGTATAATATTGTATAATATATTTTTATTAATATATATGTTTAATATGCTCATGTGCTTTGTAAATTTCCAGGAAGAGATATAATATGCAACATTTCTCAAGCTTATTTGATAAATGACAATTTTTTAAAGATCACCTTGTGGAGAGGGAAAATGGCAGAGTAGGAAGATCCTAAGCTCACCTTGTCCCACTGGTACAACTAGATAACACCCACATCAGTATAAATAATCCAGAAAATGACCCAAAGAACAGATTCTCCACAGCTAAATGTAGAGAAGAGAAACAGACACAGAGTTAGACAAAATGAGGGGACAGAAATATGTCCCAAATGAAAGAACAGGACAAAATCACAGCAAGAGAATTAAACAAAGTGGGAATAAGTAGTATGCCTGATAGAAAATTTAAAGTCATGGTCATAAAGATACTCACTGTACTTGAGAAGAGTGAAGGAACACAGTGAGACAATCAACAAAGACTTAGAAACCATTAAAAAGAAGCAATCAGAGAATTCAATAACTGAAATAAAAAATACACTTGATGAGGTAAGTAGTAGACAAGGAGAAGCAGAAGAATGAATCAGTGACCTCAAGGATAGAATAATGGAAACCAATCAAGATGAACAGGAGAGAGAAAAAATTAATAATAATAAATGAAAATAGACTTAAGGAACTCAGCAACACTGTAAAAGCATAATATCAATTGTATTTTAGAGATCTCAGAAGGAGAAGAGCGACAAAGGGGACAGAAACTGTATTCAAAGAAATAATAGATAAAAACATCGCAAAACTGGAGAAGGAAACAGATATGCAAATTCAGGAGCAACAGAGAGCTTCCAACAAGATTAACCCAAGGAGGTCCACACCAAGACACATGGTAATTAAAATGACAAAAAGTAATGATAAAGAATTTTATTTTTTTTTAATTAATTGAAATTTTTATTCTATGATGAATTAATAAATAATACATGGGAGTCAATCTTTGCCTCATAGTACCAAAACTCACTTGATTACATCAGTGCCATTAACAATTGGCATAAAATCCTATAATTATTAAAATAGTTTCTTGATAGCCCAAGCACATTAGCGGGACATATTTTACAATTCTGTAACTCATATGAAATATCCAGAGCCTGTGGATTAGATGTTATAACTCAATGCACTCCAAGGGAGGGCATAAACCATAACTCTTATATGATTCAAAATTCATTCCCCAAATTAAAAATTTGGGGAACATGGGCGCCTGGGTGGCTCAGTGGGTTAATGCCTCTGCTTTCGGCTCAGGTCATGATCTCAGGGTCCTGGGATCGAGGCCCGCATCGGGCTCCCT
>LNAC01000866.1:185623-256714 GCA_002007465.1 Ailurus styani | reverse complement strand
CCCATCCCATCTTGTTTCATTATTCTTCCCTCCCTACTCCCCACAACCCCCCACCCTGCCCCTCAAGTTCCTCATATCAGAGAGATCATATGATAATTGTTAGAGAATTTTAAAAGTGGCAGGATAAAAGAAAACAATTACATACAAGGGAAAGCCCATAAGGCTATACCAGCTGATCTATCTTTCTTTCTTTCTTTCTTTCTTTCTTTCTTTCTTTCTTTCTTTCTTTCTTTCTTTCATTTATTTATTAGGATATAATGTACTATTTGTTTCAGGAATAAAGGTCTGTGATTCACCAGGCTTACACAATTCACAGCACTCACCATACTAAATACCCTCCCCAATGTCGAACCCCCAGCCACCTCATTCTTCCCACCTCCCTCCCCTGCAAAAATCCTCAGTTTGTTTCCTGAGATTAAGAGTCTCTTATGGTTTGTCTTCCTCTCTGGTTTCATCTTGTTTCATTTTTCCCTCTCTTCCCCTACGATCCTCTGTCTTGTTTCTCAAATTCCTCATATCAGTGAGATTATATTGTCATTGTTTTTCTCTGATTGACTGATTTCACTTAGCACAACACCCTCTAGTTCCAACCAACGTCGCTGTAAATGGCAAGATTACGGGCTTTTTGATGGCTGCATAGTATTCAATTATGCAGCCATCTCACACACACACACACACACACACACACACACACACACACACACACCCCACATCTTATTTAGCCACTCAACTCTTTTTTTTTAAGATTTTATTTATTTATTTGACACAGAGAGAGAGATCAGATCACAAGTAGGCAGAGAGGCAGGCAGAGAGAGAGGAGGAAGCAGGTTCCCCACTGAGCAGGGAGCCTGATGCGGGCCTCGATCCCAGGACCCTGAGATCATGACCTGGGCCAAAGGCAGAGGCTTTAATCCACTGAGCCACCCAGGTGCCCTCCATTCAACTCTTGATGGACATCTAGGCTCTCTCCATAGTTTGGCGATTGTGGACATTGCTTCTATAAACATTCAGGTGCACGTGCCCCTCAGGATCACTACATTTGTATCTTTAGGGTAAATAGGGTTGCATTCCCACCAACAGTGTAGGAGGGTTCCCCTTTCTCTGCATCCTCACCAACCTCTGTTGTTTCCTGACTTGTTAATTTTAGCCATTCTGACTGGTGTGAGGTGGTATCTCACTGTGGTTTTGATTTGTATTTCCCTGATGCCGAGTGATGTTGAGCACTTTCTCATGTGTCTGTTGGCCATTTGGATGTCTTCTTTGGANGGATGTCTTCTTTGAAGAAATGTCTGTTCATGTCTTCTCCCCATTTCTTGACTGGGTTATTTGTTTTATGGGTGTTGAGTTTGATAAGTTCTTTATAGATTGTGGATAAAAGCCCTTTATCTGATATGTCATTTGCAAATATCTCCTCCCATTCTGTCTGTTGTCTTTTGGTTTTGCTGTGCAAAAGCTTCTGATCTTGATGAAGTCCCAATAGTTCAATTTTGCCTTTGCTTCCCTTGCCTTTGGTGATGTTCCTAGGAAGAAGTTGCTATGGCTGAGGTCGAAGAGATGTCTGCCTTTGTTTTCCTCAAGGATTTTGATGGATTCCTTTGTCACATTGAGTTCTTTCATCCATTTTGAGTCTATTTTTGTGTGTGGTGTAAGGAAATGATACAGTTTCATTTTTCTGCATGTGGCTGTCCAATTTTCCCAACACCATTTGTTGAAGAGACTGTCTTTTTTCCATTGGATATTCTATCCTTTGGTGGAAGATTTGTAGCTTTGTGGAAAATTAGTTGACCATAGAGTTGAGGGTCCATTTCTGGGCTCCCTATTCTGTTCCACTGATCTATGTGTCTGTTTTTGTGCCAGTACCACACTGTCTTGATGATGACTGCTTTGTAATAGAGCTTGAAGTCTGGAATTGGGATGCCACCAAATTTGCTTTTCTTTTTCAACATTCTTTTGGCTATTCAGTGTCTTTTCTGGTTCCATATAAATTTTAGGATTATTTCTTCCATTTCTTTGAAGTAAATTGCTGGTATTTTGATGGGGATTGCATTAAATCTGTAGATTGCTCTAGGTAGCATAGACATTTTCACAATAACTGTTCTTCCAATCCATGAGCATGGAATGTTTTTCATTTCTTTGTGTTTTCCTCAATTTCTTTCATGAGTACTTTATAATTTTCTGAGTACAGATTCTTTGGCTCTTTAGTTAGGTTTATTCCTAGGTATCTTATGGTTTTGGGTGCAATTGTAAATGGGATTGACTCCTTAATCTCTCTTTCTTCTGTTTTGTTTTTCTTTATAGATTTTGGATACTAGCCCTTTATCTGATATGTCATTTGCAAATATATTCTCCCATTCTGTTGGTTATCTTTTGGTTTTGTTGACTGTTTCCGTTGCTATGCAAAAGCTTTTAATCTTGATGAAGTCCCAATAGTTCATTTTTGCCCTTGCTTCCCTTGCCTTTGGTGATGTTTCTAGGAAGAAGTTGCTGCAGTCGAGGTCGAAGAGGTTGCTGCCTGTGTTCTCCTCAAGGATTTTGTTGGATTCCTGTCTCACATTGAGGTCTTTCAACCATTGTGAGTCTATTTTTGTGTGTGGTGTAAGGAAATGATCCAGTTTCATTCTTCTGCATGTGGCTATCCAATGTGGCTTTTCTGCATGTGGTTTTCCCAGAACCATTCATTGAAGAGATTGTCTTTTTTCACTGGACATTCATTCCTGCTTTGTCAAAGATTAGTTGACATAGAGCTGAGGGTCCATTTCTGAACTCTCTATTCTGTTCCATTGATCTATGTGTCTGTTTTTGTGACACTACCATACTGTCTTCATGATTACAGCTTTAGAATAGAGCTTGAAGTCTGGAATTGTGATGTCACCATCTTTGGGTTTTGTTTTTGTTTTTTTTTTCAACATTCCTCTGGCTCTTTGGGGTCTTTTCTGGTTCCATATAAATTTTAGGATTATTTGTTCCATTTCTTTGAAATAAATTGCTGATATTTTGATGGGGATTGAATTAAATGTGTAGATTGCTCTAGGTAGCATAGACATTTTCACGATATTTGTTCTTCCAGTCCATGAGCATGGGACATTTTTCCATTTCTTTGTGTCTCCTTCAATTTCTTTCATGAGTACTTTATAGCTTTCTGAGCACAGATTCTTTGCCTCTTTGGTTAGATTTGTCCCTAGGCATCTTATGGTGTTGGGTAAATGGGATCAACCCTTTAATTTCTATTTCTTTTGTCTTGTTGTTGGTGTATAGAAATGCAACTGATTTGTGTGCATTGATTTTGTATGCTGACACTTCATTGAATTTCTGTATGAAGTTTTGGAGTGGAGTCTTTTGGGTTTTCCACATAAAATACCATATTATATCATCATATCATTTACAAAGAGTGAGAGTTTGACTTCTTCTTTGTCAGTTCAGATGCGTTTTATTTCTTTTTTTTTTTTTTTAAAGATTTTATTTATTTATTTCACAGCGGGAGAGAGATCACAAGGAGGCAGAGAGGCAGGCAGAGAGAGAGAGAGAGGGGGAAGCAGGCTCCCTGCCAAGCAGAGNGAGCCCGATGCGGGCCTCGATCCCAGGACCCTGAGATCATGACCTGGGCCGAAAGCAGAGGCTTTAACCCACTGAGCCACCCAGGCGCCCACGTTTTATTTCTTTTTATTGTCTGTTTGCTGAGGCTAGGCCTTCTGGTATTAAGTTGAATAGCAGTGGTGATCGTGGACAGCCCTGCTGTGATCCGACCTTAGGGGAGAAGCTATCAGTATTTCTCCATTGAGAATGATATTCATTGTGGGTTTTTCATAGATGGTTTTAATGATGTTGAGGTATGTACTCTCTATCCCTACACGGTGAAGGGTTTTGATCAAGAAAGGATGCTATAGGGTGCCTGGGTGGCTCAGTGGGTTAAAGCCTCTGCCTTTGGCCCAGGCCATGATCTCAGGGTCCTGGGATCGAGGCCCACATTGGGCTCCCTGCTCAGTGGGGAGCCTACTTCCTCTTCTCTCTGTGCCTGCCTCTCTGCCAACTTGTGATCTCTCTCTCTATGTCAAATAAATAAATAAAAATCTTTTAAAAAAGGATGCTGTACTTTGTCAACTGCTCCTTCAGCATCTATTGAGAGTATCATATGTTTCTTGTTCTTTGTTTTATTAATGCCTTGTATCACATTGATTGATTTGAAGATGTTGAATCAAACTTGCTGCCCAAAAATAAATCTCACTAAGTCATGGTGAATAATCCTTTTAAAGTACTGTTGGATCCTATTGGCTAGTATTTTGGTCAGAATTTTTTCATCCATGTTCATCAGGGATATTGGTCTGTGAGTCTCCTTTTTGATGGGGTCTTTGGTTTGGGGATCAAGGTAGCTGGCCTCATAAAATGAGTTTGGAAGTTTTCCTTCCATTTCTATTTTTGGAACAGTTTCAAAAGAATACATATTAATACATGCTTGGTAGAATTCCCCTGGGAAGCTGTGTGGCCCTGGGCTCTTGTTTGTTGGGAGATTTTTTATTACTGCTTCAATCTCCTTACTGTATGGGTCTGTTCAGGTTTTCTATTTCTTCTTGGTTCAGTTTTGGTGGTTTATATGTCTCTAGGAATGCATCCATTTCTTCCAGATTGTTAAATTTGCTGGCATATAGTCGCTCATAATATGTTCTTATAATTGTTTGTATTTCTTTGGTGTTGGTTGTGAGCTCTCCTCTTTCATTCATGATTTTATTAATTTGGGTCCTTTCTCTTTTCTTTTTGATTAATCTGGCCAGGGGGGTTATCAGTTTTATTTTTTAAGATTTTATTTATTTATTTGACAGAGACACAGCGAGAGAGGGAACACAAGCAGGGGGATTGGAGAGAGAGAAGCAGGCTTCCCGCCGAGTAGAAAGCCCAATACTGGGCTTGATACTACGACCCTGGGATCATGACCTGAGCTGAAGGCAGACGTTTAATGACTGAGCCACCCAGGCACACTTCAATCTTATAAATTCTTTCAAAGAACCAACTCCTAGTTTGGTTAATCTGTTCTACTGTTCTTTTGGTTTCTATTTCATTGATTTCTGCTCTGATCTTTATTATTTCTCTTCTCCTGCTGGGTTTAGGGTTTATTTGCTGTTCTTTTTCAAGCTTCTCTAGATGTAGATTTAGGTTGTGTATTTGAGACCTTTCTTGTTTTTTTCAGAAAATCTTGTATCATTATGTACTTTCCTCTCAGGACTACCTTTGCTGCATTCCAAAGATTTTGAACAGTTGTGTTTTCATTTTCATTTCTTTCCATGAATTTTTTTAATTCGTCTTTAATTTCCCAGTTGACCCGTTCATTCTTTAATAGGATATTCTTTAGCCTCCACGTATTTGAATTCTTTCCAACTTTCCTCTTGTGGTTGAGTTCTACTTTCAGAGCATTGTGGTTGTGTTCTACTTTCAGAGCATTGTGGTCTGAAAATATTCAGGGAATGATCCCAATCTTTTGGTACCAGTTGAGACCTGATTTGTAACCCAGGATGTGATCTTTTCTGGAGAACGTTCCATGTGCACTAGAGAAGAATGTGTATTCTGTTGCTTTGGGATGAAATGTTCTGAATGTATCTGTGATGTCCAACTGGTCCAATGTGTCACTTAAAGCCTTTATTTCCTTGTTGATCTTTTGCTTAGATGATCTGTCCATTTCAGTGAGGGGGGTGTTAAAGGCCCCTACTATTATTGTATTATTGTTGATATGTTTCTTTGATTTTGTTACTAATTGGTTTATATCATTGGCTGCTCCCATGTTAGGGGCATAGATATTTAAAATTGGTAGATCTTCCCATTGGACAGACCCTTTAAGTATGATATAGTGTCCTTCCTCATCTCATATTATAGGTTTTGGTTTAAAATCTAATTTGTCTGATATAAGGATTGCCACCCCAGCTTTCTTTTGATGTCCATTAGCATGGGAAATTGTTTTCCATCCCCTCACTTTAAATCTGGATGTATCTTTGTGTCTACAATGAGTTTCTTACAGGCAGCAAATCAATGGGTCTTTTTTTTTTTTTAATCCATTTGACACCCTCTGTCTTTTGATTGGGGCATTTGCCCCTTTACATTCAGGGTAACTATTGAAAGGTATGAATTTAGTACTATTGTGTTTAAGGTGACTGTTACTGTATATTGTCTCTGTTCCTTTCTGGTCTATTACTGTTAGACTTTCTGTTTGCTTAGAGGATCCCTTTCAGTATTTCCTGTAGGGCTGGTTTGGTGTTTGCAAATTCTTTTAGTTTTTGTTTGTCCTAGAAGTTTTTTATTTTTCCTTCTATTTTCAATGACAGCATAGATGGATATAGTATTCTTGATTCCATACTTTTCTCATTTAGTGCTCTGAATATATCAAGCTAGTCCTTTCTGGCCTGCCAGGTCTCTGTGGATAGGTCTGCTGCTAATCTAATATATCTACCCTTGTAGGTTACAGATCTCTTGTCTGGAGCTTCTTTCAGGATTTTCTCTTTGTCTCTGAGATTTGTAAGTTTTATTATTAGATGATTTATTATTACTTAATTAGAGGATCTGCCACTTGTGGGGTCCTTGCTAGAAGAACAGTGGCCCAACTGTGTCAGGGATCATGGTTTATGGCAACCCTGAGCTGAGAGCCCACTTCTCAGCTCTGTCTTTGCAGCTGGCTTCCCTGCTCTGATACCTGGGATTTCTGCCACACTCAGGCACCTCCCGGTCTTTCTGTGACCCCTGAGGGTCCTCAGACCACACTGACCTAGTAAGGATTCCAACCCCCACTTAGCCACTGGAGCAACATCCCTCAGTGGAGCAGACTTCTAAAAGTTCTGATTTTGTGCTCCACTGCTCTCTCACCTGCCAGGAGCTGGCCTGCCCCTCCATGATCTATCTTCCCATATACCACCTCGGATTCACTTCTCCACACATCCTACTTTCCATAAAGTGGTCACTTTTCTATTCATAGAATTGCTGCTATTCTTCTCTTTGATCTCCTGTTGAGTTTGTAGGTGTCCAGAATGGTTTGATATCTAGCTGAGTTCCTGGGCCCAGAAAAATTTAAGTCTCCCATTTGTCTGCCACCTGCTCCTCTGAAAGTATAAAATTATTTTAAAGCATCATTGATATCAAGTAGTTTGTGTTCATTGTGTATTTTTTAAGTCAAGATACTTTTTTAAAATTAATTAATTTATTTATTTGACAAAGAGAGGCACAACGAGAGAGGAAACACCAGCAGAGGAGTGGGAGAGGGAATAGCAGACTTTCCTGCAGAGCAGGGAGCCCAATGTGGGGCTCAATCCCAGGATCCTGGGACCATGACCTAAGCCGAAGGCAGACGCATAACAACTGAGCCACCCAGGTGCCCCTCAGTCAAGATACATTTAAATACAACTATACTGTGAAGAATTCATGAAAAGTTGTTATATTAGGAGTCATAAAATGATAAAAATTAAAGGTGATTTCAATTTTCTTCTCTTCACTTGTCTTTATTTTCTATTTTTTTCTAAAATAAGCACATGATACTCTTGTTACAAAGAGAGAACTTTTTTATTTAAAAAATTTGGAAGCCAATATAATAGGTGTCAGGACTTAAATAATGAAGCACTTTAGGTGCAAGGACTGTTTGTTTTGAAGGTTTTTGGAGCAGATGACCTAGTCTGGAAAATAGATCACCAAGATTTAAGGACTTAGTAAGGCGTGAGAGGAATTTTGGGAGGGGAAAATTAAGCAACTGGAGAAGCAAGAAGATAGTGTTTTCAGTAGATGAAGCAGCATGAACAGGAACAGGGAAATGGGGTTCTGCCTAGCAAGTCAAGGGATCGCTGTGGAAATTGGCAGCACACATGTGTTTCCATAGGACCAAAAAGATACACTGCTTAGGAATGATCAGACTCAGTCACCATGAATGCATACTGAACAAAGCCTTAAGGGAATGAAGGATTGCTAGAGATATTACCAAGTGGTGACATACATGCTAATTAGAAACTCAATGGGATAATAAACGACAAAGAGAGAAAGAGAGAACAGCTCTAGCTAAGGCTGCTGTTTCCCATATGTGAAAGGTAAGGCAGATAATAACCCACATGATTTAACCGGTCACCTTTGGGTTAAATTATAGAGCCTCTTCTGCTTTAGGACTTTCACTGACTTGCCCCACATACTCTCCAATCCCTTCACATCTCCAGGGTGCCTGTCTCCACTCACCTCAGCACTAAATTAAACACTCCTGGCCATCACCCAGGACCCTCCTTTTTCTGGAATGCCACTGAAGGCATTTTCACCCACCTGGAGCAGCACAATTCCAAGAGCTCTCTGAAAGTGGAAAAAGCAGTCTGGAGAACAGAAGCCAGGAAGGTGTTCCAAGCAGGTGGTCTAGCCTAGAAAACAGATCAGGAGAGGAAGAGGATATGACTGTGTCTCAGACAATAAACTTTGAGCAGATACTCTGAAAGAAAGCCAACTTTTCATTAGTGGTGGAGGTGGAGGTGAATATGGGGATGGGGGTAGGTACAATATTAATCATTTAAAACCAGCAGTTGCCATTAAACCACCAAGTAAATTTAAATGATATGAATTTCATATCAATTCCTTTTTGTCTTTATTCTTTTATACATTCAGAGGGCATTTATTGAATATTGAATGTCACCCACAAAACTAGCTAGCCACAGAAACAGCTAATAAGAGAAATGTCTAGAAATAGTACTCTTAAGTGAATTTACTTGTTGATGTCTATTCCTTCCTCTGCAGTGGAAGCCTTAATAAATTACAAACATATTTGTTAGGTTCTCTCATATACCAAAAGATTGTATCTCTGGATGCATAAGAGTGTAATGAACATTAAAAATTTAGATGTGCCTGCACAGATTGGCCACATATAGTGACAAAGTTATGCACTAGCCAGGTTTATAGTCCCAGGCAAATAGCATTCTGTGTGATAGAGTTAGGAAGTGCACAACCTGCAGGATAAACCGTAGGGGAATTTTCTGCAAGAGAAAGGGGCTATCTTGATGAATCAAAAAGGATTCCCATTAAAGTTAAAATAAAAAAAGAGGAACAAAGTACTGGACTCTATTCTTCTTTATGAAAGAGAACAAATCTTTTTTTTTAATTTGCTTAAGTGCCTCACATGTGGTAGATCTTCAGATATTGGTTAAATAAACCAAAGAAGCCATATAGCAAATGCATTTCATTACATAAATCCCAAGGAAGTCAGGTACAAGCAAAGGCAAGGAGCAGCGAGAACCACAGACTGACCAAAATTAAGTTTCTGCTACAAGAGAGAATGATGCTTGCAATAAAAAAGTAAATTTGAATTTCTTGCCTCCTGATATTTAGCAATGGGATTTATAACTGCTACAACATATTCACATATATTATTTCATTCACTCTTTAAAGTAACTCTAAGAGGGAAATATATCAGGTATTATTACTACAGAAAAAAAAACTGAGATTCAAGGATTAAAATCTAGGATTTTTGCCCATTTTTCTTCTAGCTATTTCCTGTTTTTGTCCTATTCTCATCATCTGCTTCCTTTAGGAGCCCAGCCTCCAGCCTCCAAGGTATAGTTTTCTTTTGTGAATGTATGGATTTTTTTTCCCCCACAACCTAGCCCAAGTTCTCCATTTCACCCCCTGGATCTCTGAAAATGGAAGTTGTTCTGTTTTGTTTACTTCGTTTTGGCTTGGTTCCAAGGGTTGTCCTGTAGTAAGTAGGAAGGCTTGGCTATAAAACATTTACAAATGTCAGTGTCGTGCCCCAAAGGGAAGGAAGAAAGAACCAGGGTTGGATTTGTAATAAGTCTAACTATAGGGTACAAATAGACATGGGGAGCTTGTCCTTGATTCTATCTGCTAACCATATCCATGGAGATTTATTCTGGGGACCAGACCACAGCAGCAGACATCTCTAGGCAGTGGACCAGTTGAAATCATATAAGCTGCAGCATCAGAGTTTAAGAGATCAATTTGCTGGAAACAGGACATGAGCTAGAACCAGGGAATATACAGATTAGGGTCCAGCCATGCAAATAAGAGAACCTCGCTGAGCTTAGCATCCTGCCAAGTCCCTGGAGAAGTGAGTTGATAGTTAGTACAATGTTGTAGTCCAAGCAGGGATAAGGTACTAGCAAGGAACCAAGTAGCCTAGACTAAATCCTCACAATGAGCAATTGGGGCTAATTGTTACTGACACATGACACTGGTCTCTTAATAGCAGAAATCAAATTTCAGAATGAAAAAGAGTGGACAAAACACACAGAAAACAAAACAAAATATAAACACTGTTGAGACAGTGGGAGTCAAAAGTGGGAATACCATATATGAACCACATCTTCTTTATCCATTCTTCTGTTGAAGGACATCTCAGCTCCTTCCACAGTTTGGCTATGGTGGACATTGCTGCTATTGTTCATATATACAATAGAATATTCCTCAGCCATCAGAAAGGATGAATACCTATCACTTGCATCGACATGGATGGAACTGGAGGGGATTATGCTAAGTGAAAGAAGTCAAACAGAGAAAGATAGTCATCACATGGTTTCACTTATATGTGGAAAGAAGGAATAGTGTAGAGGACCATAGGGAAAGGGAGGGAAAGCTGAATGGGAAGAAATCAGAAAGAGAGACAAATAATGAGAGACTGAACTTCAGGAACCAAACTGAGGGTTACAGAAGAGTAGGGGGATGGGGTAACAAGGTGATGGGTATTAAGGAGGGCATGTGTTGTGATGAGCATTGGGTGTTATACACAACTGATGAATTGTTGAACACTACATCAAAAACTAATGATGTACTATATGTTGGCTAACTGAACATAATAATAAAAAATAAAATAAAATTGGGGTGCCTGGGAGGCTCAGTCGGTTAAATAACTGCCTTTTGCTCAGGTCGTGATCCCAGAGTCCTGGGATCAAGCCCTGCCATCAGGCTCCTTGCTCAGCCGATAGTCTGCTTCTCCCTCTGCCCCTCTCCAAGCTCATTTTCTCCCTCTCTCTCAAATAAATAAATAAATAAAAATCTTTTAAATAATAAATATAAAATAAAATAAAATAAAATAAAATAAAATAAATAAAAAGAGGAGGCCAACTAGGGATGGCAGCAGGAGTTCAGGAGAAAGACAGAAGATCTCCTACTACCTCTGGAGCAACAACAATAGCGGTAGCAATCATTAGACCCCTGAAGAGTGCACTGGTTCTGGTAATTACAAACTCATTGTTGACCTTAGCCAGTGGTGTAGTGGAAGATGTACTGCTGAAGTTTGAAGATTAAATGGCTCAAAGCCCATACCATTTGTTCAACTCTGTGTCTTTTCTAGTCTTTCAAGGATTCTGGGAGTAACTTACATGTTTCCTACTAACCTTTAGGTCTGAGTACTTGCTTGGGTTGAAGAGTTCAATTTATAGATCTTTTCATGATTCTGTGCACACTTTCACAGTAAACTAAACTTCCAATTCTCAATATTCTTATCTTGCTTATCCTCCTATGAAGAGGTAAATAGTTCTGTTTAGACAGAGTGCTTCCTTACTATGGTGAGCAATAAATTCAGCTTTGTTTTACCAACAGGTTGTGTTAGTGGTAATTTGGGATTCAGAGTTTGACCACACTAACCCAGCCATAGAACTCAGATCTTTTTCTTTTATTCACATGCACATTTCACTAACATGTGGCATTTATGTGAACAGTTGACATCACTAGGTTTGTGTTTTTTATCATATTATTGCTCAGAATCCTCCCAACTCAAAAGCCTTTGATTCTCCATTTACCCTGAATTCTTAAAGACAAACTTTTTCCCATATACTCAAATTTGATTACCAAAAGCAAAGCAATGTCACTCTCCAACCCCTCTCCACCAGCACAACCACTATCAACAGTCTCAAAGTATAGTTTTGCAACTGCAGGGAACTTTTGAAAAAAGAGTCCTCCCAAACAACTGACCTCTACTCTTTAGCCGTCCAGATAATAGACCCAGTCAAGGGTCTTGAAATTTCTGTCCTGAGCTTCCTCACAAGAGAAAATACTAGTGTGAATGTTTATTTTCTCACTCAGATCTACCAAATTCAGTGAAGGTCCTTAATTAGAAGTGGCACAAGTCATTTTAGTTTTTAAATTATGAATTTTATATTTTTTTCTGTTATGCTACTTAGTATAATTTTTCTAATGGAGCGTGTACAAGCTCAAAGGAGCATAAAAGAAATTATGCATCTTGAGCTGTCTGGAAAAGCTTCCAGAGTAGCTGAGATGTGAAAAATAAATTACCCATTCTATTGAAGAGGCAACAGCAAGTCAAATAAATAGAGGTTGAAATAATAATAATAATAATTTCTAATACTTAACTGAGCACTCCAAGTGTTAGCCCTGTTGAACTACGATGGCAGTCAGTATTATTTTATCATTCTCATTTTATAGATGGGAAAATTGAGGGACAATGGTATTTTGCAAGATCACATATGAAATTTCTAGAGTCTGGAATTCAATTCCAGGCAATGAGAGTCCACACACCAGATCGCAATGCAAGGCTTCCTCCTACTGAAAGAACATAATAAGATTAAAAAGTGAGGGATTTCCAACAGGCTAGAGCATGAAACACAAGAGAAGTAAGTGGGGAAGATGAAGCTGTATACCACATTTATTTTTTCTCTTTGGGATTTTGTTATTTATGGACTTCTTATATTTTTCCTTCTGAGCCTTCTCAATTGTTTCAGGAAAAAGAAAAGAGCACAGTTTGGGACTGTTATTGAATGCTAACATGGGGAAAAGTTTCCTGTACAAGCCGAGACCAAGCAGAAACCTGCATGATATAGGAGAATGGGTGGACTGGGTGTTAGAAGACTCCATACTGAAGCACCAAGCAAGCTTTGTGACTTGGCTGGATCTCTTAACTCTGCCTTGCAGTTTCCTCACAAAAGGTATGGGGCTGGAACTCAGTGGTATTTTAAATCCCTTCAAGTTCCATGTCCTTAATTGAAACTGATACAGAAATATAAAAACTGATGGAAATTAAGATGGACACACTAATGCTTCAAAAGACTTGACTTAAAACTGAACAAATTTTTTCTCTTCCTCATTCTTGAAGTCTCCCCGTCCCCTTCACTTGTTTTTCTGTATCATCCTTTGTTCCAGGAACTCAGTATCTATGTTGATGCTCAGAGAATTGGATGGCGGGTGACAGCACCAGTCATGAGACAGCTTGAAGACATGACAAACAACTGGCAGCACATTCCTGATTCCTATTGAAACTGCCCAGATCCTGTACTTTTCTATAAAAACTCTCAGCTTTTACCCTGGGTGGGCTTGTAGTCTTGGAGGCATTAGCTTGCTGCAGCCTCTTTTGCATGGAAAAGTAATAAACTATCCTCCCTTTTTAGACCCAAGCTCTGTCTTCATGTTACACATTTCAGCTCCAGAGCACAGAGGTCAGTTTTGGAGACACTATTACCTCCTACCAGTTTGCACTTGGACCTCTTTGCCTGCCTGCTGCCCCCTGAGTTTCCCATGTTTGTTCTTTCCTGTTCTCCTCTCCCTTGGCTTTATCCCATCTGCTATCTCCCACTGTCTGGCACCATCTGTTATTTTTCATATGTCCTGATAGCTCAAGAATGTGTTTTTACATGGGAAATTTCTCCTGTGTGGGATTACTCTTCATAGGAAAGATATATTATTAATGAAAAAATTATAAATGTATTCTTCCATCATGGTCATTTTCTGTCCTTTAATCTCAATTTTTCTTCTTTATAGTGTTTATGGTATTACTAATAAATATATGTACTAATAATTTTAAAAATTATACATAAGCAAAAACAAATTGCATATATCTTTCTAGACTCACATACATTATTAACTATCTTTTGTTTTCAACTTCCAATTCCTAAGAAATTTGTTGAAACTCCAGTGTTAATTGTAAGAAAACTTCCTTCTGAGAAGATAAAATAATTAAAAAGAAAAAACAACCAAACATGTAGAAGAAATACACAGAACCTTGAATAATTTTTTTCCAAAGAGAACGGATCAAATTTTGATCTTAGAAACTCATGCCTTATTTTATTTCATATTTATTTTAGTCTTGTAAAAAACTAAAACCATGAAGTAATTATGAATACCTTGTACCACTTCCAAGAAATGAGAAGTGCAGTATAGATATGATCTCATTACATTTCATCATAACCTCCTGAAGCCTGTGTATACAAATGCCGTTCTTCCCACTTTACAGGTGTTTTACTAAGCTAATAGTCACCAAACCTGTTCATGACCTAATATTTTGTACAGTTTGGGATTAGAAAGAATCTAAAATTCTATTCTCTCTATTGTTAACATAGCTAGATTTTAACATTCTTTTGAGGGAAATAAACTCACAGGAACTGCAAGACAAGGAACAGATCACAAAAACATTCCAATTTTATTCCTGTCTCATGGAATACAAGCAAACTATGAACATGAATGTCAGTAAAACATTCCTAGGTCCTTAGATGAGAGGTGTTAAATAAACACGTTTTTAACAGAGCCTGGAAAAAAAAATGTGTTTACTTACAAACTGTCTATACAATTCTGACCACTTTCCAGGAAGCAGGCTCCCTTCATCACCACAAGGCTTTCTCCAGAGCCTGTCTTCTCTTGTTTTTCAGCTTTTTTGACATGTGACCCAATCTTTGAAAAGGTTGTTTGTTTATGCTATGACGCATCATTAATTTTCCCACTGTAAAGGCTGCTCCTGCTCTCATGTGAATCAGAGATTGTTGAACTCTCCCTGACCCAGAAGTCCACACATTGCCCCTGCCCCAACATCTCCCTAATAGAACATTTCCCTTTTGTCTTCTTTGACTTTCTGTCTTGCCTCTCCCCCTGTGCTCTTTCTTAGTCCCAAACTTCTCAACAGCATCTCTCCCAGCTTTATCCATCTTTAATCATATCAAGAAACCACACCTTTTCTCAACTGTTAAAAGAAGCAAAGTTCAAGTCTCCCCAGACTCTTGTACTTGTCTTACCTTTCCAGTCAATCCCAACCTTCTAAACAAAAAGAAAAAAAAATTGTATAAAGCCCCTTGGGTGCAGAAACCATGAATAAGATCTTATTCAGTTTTACATCCCAGAAACTCAGCACGGTGCCTTGCAAGTAGTAACTTATGTTTAATTAGCTCTTGGATTGAATTTGGAAGCATTGGTTTGGCCAAAAAAATAAAGTTCACAGTAGACATCACAATATAGATTTTAATCTGGTCTCCACAGTTCTATTCTTTCCTTAGTTATGACCATCATCTGCAGGTAATGTGCCATTTTCTGGGTTCCATTGTTGAAAGTAAACATTTATGTACTAAAAGGCAAGAAGATGTAATATTCATTTAGAAAATCTCCTAGGGCGCCTGGGTGGCTCAGTAGGTTAAAGCCTCTGCCTTCGGCTCAGGTCATGATCTCAGGGTCCTGGGATCAAGGCCCACATCGGGCTCCCTGCTCAGTGGGGAGACTGCTTCCTCCTCTCTCTCTGCCTGCCTCTCTGCCTCCTTGTGATCTGATCTCTCTCTGTGACAAATAAATAAAATAAATAAATCTTTAAAAATCTTTAAATGCACGTATTGCATGAAGCACTGGGTGTAGTGCATAAACAATGAATCTTGGATCACTGAAAAAATTAAAAAATAAAATAAAATAAAGAAAATCTCCTAACAGTTAGATCCTCACATTTATTTAACATTTAAAAAGTATGAAATCCTTACATATCCACAATATGGAGACATAACTTTAACAGTTTCTAAAATTGTGATGAACTTTATAAATGATGTATACATCTAATGTGGTAACACTAATTTTTCTTCTCGAGCATTAATGATATTTCTTAAAATCAATGGAGTTTTAGAATCAATGAAAACAAACATAAAGTTTGGATTTCAGTGCTTCAAAATAGTATTTTTGAAAGAATATTTCTTTTTTCATTTTTCAAAAAAGTCCACCCAATGAATATTTTTCTCATCAATAAGATTTTGATTAATGCACGCTAAAGTATGAAATTAAATGTCGCTGCATCATAAAATAACCAATAACATCTTCTATTTACGCCACCAATTGTTTTCTGCATTTTCTAACTTTCCAAAGGCTGTTAGGAACTGATAATATTGTTAGGGTACTTAGCAGGTTGAGTTCCTTCTAAAGCTACATTTAATATCTTATTTAATTTAGAGGTTAAGCAAATGCCACCAGCTGCATGCTGTAACTACCTGTAACACTGAAACTAATTTAGCTAGAATCAATATCTTTTGCTTTTCACTTTCCCAAAATTTATCAAAACTTTGGGATTTTAAAATTAAACAAAGGCATTAGGGCCCTGCTATACCCCCTCACTAATATTAAATACATATCCTGGTGCCCATAAATTTAATATTAAATTTAAAAATTGTATAAATACTTTTAAAAGACTTTTTCTTTTGTGTTTAGAAACACCATATTAAAAGACAGATATTATTATCCTACCTGATAAGGAAATACACAAATCATTAAGGGAATTATGAACACTTTTTAAGAGAGAATAATGAGAGACATGACAAGTAACTCACTAAACAATATAACTGACCAATACACACAGAAAAAGAAAAATATAATATCACTATTAGTGAAAAGCCAATTGCCGCAGTTACCATATTTTTTCCTTCATTTGTCAAGTTTTCCAGTAATTTTTAAAAATATTAGCTTTAAAATTAACAAGTTAGGAAACAACAAATTTTGGCAAGGATGCAAAGAAAGAGGAACACTTAATTCTGTTGGCGGGAATGCAAACTGGTACAGCCACTTTGGAAAATAGTGTGAAGTTTCCTTAAGAAGTTAAAAATAGAGTTACCCTCTGACCCAGCAATTGCACTACTTGGTATTTACCCCAAAGATAAAAATGTCATAGTCTGAAGGAGCATATTCACCCCAATGTTTATAGCGCAATGTCCACAATAGCCAAACTATGTAAAGAGCCAAGATGTCTCTTGACAGATAAATGGATAAAAAAGCTGTGGTATATACACAATGGAATATTATTCAGCCATCAGAAAGGATGGATACTTAGCACTTACATTGACATAGATGGAACTGGAGGGTATTATGCTGAGTGAAATAAGTCAATCAGAGGAAGACAATTATCATATGCTTTCACTCATATGTGGAATGTAAAGAAGCGGTACAGAAGATCATAGGGGAAGAGAGGGAAAACTGAATGGGAGGGGCACTTGGGTGGCTCAGTGGGTTAAGCCTCTATCTTCAGCTCAGGTCATGATCTCAGGGTCCTGGGATAGAGCCCCACATCAGGCTCTCTGCTCAGCAGGGAAACTGGTTCCCCCTCTCTCTGCCTGCCTCTCTGCATACTTGTGATTCTCTTTCTCTGTCAAATAAATAAATAAAATCTTTATAAAAAACTGAATGGGAAATAATTAGAGAGGGAGAAAAACCATGAGAGACTCAACTATAGGAAAAAACACTGAGTGTTAGTGGAAGGGAGGATGGGAGGTGGCTGTGGGGATGGGGTAATTGGGTGATGGGCATTAAAGAGGGTAGGTGATGTGGTGAGCACTGGGTGTTATATGCAACTGATGAATTATTGAACTCTACATCTGAAAGTAATGATGAACTTTATGTTGGCTAATTGAATTAAAATAAAAATAAATAAATAAATAGCTTTATTGAAATAAAAGTCATCGTGTTAAAAGGCACAATTCAGTAATCTCAGGATAGTCACAGAATTGTGCAACCCCTATCATTACTATCAAATTTCAATATATTTTCATTGTCCCCCAAAGAAACCATGGGCCCATTAGCTATCACTCTCCATTTCTCATTCCCTCCAGCCCCTGGCAATCACTGATTTACTTTCTGTCTCCATGGATTTGCCTTTTTTAGTGCATTTCATGGAAATGGAATCATACAACATATAGTCTTTTGTGACTGACTTCTTTCCTTTACCATACAGTTTCATGGTTCATTCATGTTGTAGCACATACCAATGCTACATCCTTTTAAACAGTTAACAAAACTAAAAGGCAATCTATGGAGAAGATATTTACAAATCCACTAAAGGGTTAGTATCCAAAACATATAAAGAACTTATGTAACTTTACACCCGAAAGACAAATAATCCAATTTAAAAATGGGCAGAAGGGGTGCCTGGGTGGCTCAGTAGGTTAAAGCCTCTGCTTTCGGCTCAGGTCATGATCTCAGGGTCCTGGGATCGAGGCCCACATCGGGCTTCCTGCTCAGCGGGGAGCCTGCTTCCTCCTCTCTCTCTGCCTGCCTCTCTGCCTACTTGTGATCTCTCTCTCTGTGTCAAATAAATAAATAAAATCTTAAAAATGGGCAGACGAAGACATGAATAGACATTTCTCCAAAGAAGACTTACAGATGGCCAACAGACAAATGAAAACAGACATCATCACTTACCATCAGAGAAATGCAAATAAAAACTATGAAATGATATCATCTCACACCTGCCAGAATGCTTACATCAAAGACATAAGAAACAGCAGGTGTTAGCAAAGATGTGGAGAAAAAGGAATACTTATGCACTGTTGGTGGAAATACAAACCGGTGTAGCCACTGTGGAAAACAGTATGAAGTTCTTCAAAAAGTTAAAAATAGAACTACCCTCTGATCCAGGAATTGCACTACTGGGTATTTACCCCGAAAATACAAAAATAATCAAAAAGATACATGCACCCCTATGTTTATAGCAGCATTATTTACAATAATCAAGATATGGAAGTAGCCCAGGTGTCCACTGATTGAAAAATGGATAAAAAAATGATTATATATATATATATATATATATATACTTATATATACACACACACATACACACAGTGGAATACTATTAAGCCATAAAAAGAATAAAATCTTGTCATTTGCAATAACATGGATGAAGCTAGAGAGTATAATGCTAACTATAGTGAGTCATTCAGAGAAAGACATGCCATATGATTTCACTCATGTGTGGAATTTAAGTAACAAAACAAATGAGCAGAGCAAAAGAGAGAGAAATCAAGAAATATCTCTTAATTATAGAGAACAAATTGATAGTTACTAGAGGGGAGGTGGGTACTTTTCACCCAAGAATTCAACTTTCAGGAAATTACTCCAAAGAAACAATCATGGATGTATTCATAAATCAGCTTTCAAGGATGTTGTTTGCCTTAGTTTTACTTGATAAAGACATGCTTGGAGCAACATGATGCTCAACCATAGTGGATAAATCATGATGTGGCAATATTGTGGGATACTCTGCAACCATTTGAAATGCTGCTGGGGAATGTGCTGTAAGGAGCTATGGGAATGCCGTCTTGTAGACTACAGTCTTTTTAAAATTTATCAGTTTAGTTATTGTTTTTCAAAGTTTAATTTAAAACCTCACTACATAATAGATAAAAGTGTTACACTGTTTAATAAAATTTGTCTTGGAACAAATCTTCTAGATGAATATTTTAAATTATAGGAAGAAATTAGTGATGTAAGGTTGAACGGCAAAAGCAATTTTTTTAAAAAAGATTTTATTTATTTGAGAGAGAGGATGAGCGAGAGAGATCACAAGCAGGGGAGAGGGGTAGAGGGAGAAGCAGACTCTCCGCTGATCATGGAGCAGGATATGGGACTCGATCCCAGGACTCTGGGGTCATGACCTGAGCTGAAGGCAGATGCCTAACCTACTGATCCACCCAGGCCCCCTGGCAAAAGCAATTTAATACATACTATCAACAGTAGAACCCATTCTTTGAGAACACATGTGTGTATCTGTGTGTTTATGTGTGTAAAGATATATGATATGTATGCATGTTTTTATTATTTGCTTCTCTGTGTCTTCTGTAACATTTATGACTACTTATAAGAAAAATTCAAATTTTTCTAACTCAGTAATTCAAATATATAGCACACTATACTTCTTTTTTTAAATGTATCTTTTCTTTTGTCCACCATAAAAAAAGCTCCTTAGTTTACTGCTCTCAGGAACTATAGCATTACTTCTTTTTTTTTTTAAATATTTTATTTATTTAACAGAGAGAGAGACAGCGAGAGAAGGAACACAAGTAGGGGGAGTGGGAGAGGGAGAAGCAGGCTTCCTGCAGAGCAGGGAGCCTGATGGGCAGCTCAATCCCAGGACCCTGGGATCAGGGCCTGAGTGGAAAGCAGGCACTTAGTGACGAAGCCACCCAGGAGTCCCCTACAGCATTACTTCTACCTTGAGTCAACTGGCTGCAATTCACATTCTCCTTCATGTTCTAGCTAACCATAAATTTTTATTCAGTGGGGTTCACAGATAAAAGAAGATTTCTCTCACCAATTTCATAAAATAGTCTGTAACACACCTAAAGGGACCTTCAGATCCCACAACCCTGGTCTGTGTCTTGACATTGACAAGTTTTTTGTTGTTGTTGTTGTTTGTTTGTTTTTTTTAGTCTCTTTAAAAGGACAAAAACTTTAACCTGACTCCAAAACTATGCATTACTTTGATATAATGCAAACTCAGACAGTTGTTAGTTTATGTGGATAAGCAGACTACTATAAAAATATAGAACATTTATTTTTTTCCAGTAATGAAAAATTCACTCAGATCTTATCAAATACCTTGATGTTTGGGTCATGATTCCAGGGTCCTGAGATCAAGTCCTGATGCTCTTGATGATCTCAAAATTATACACATATAATTTGTGTTTAAAAGGCAGATAAAGTAAACTTAGTCTGTCTGTCCTTTCAAAGGTTGTCCAAAGCAAAGATTCTCCAGTAGACAAAACTACAGTCCCAAGAGTTAAAACCAGAGAATGTCTGCCATTGGTGATGAGAGCCAAAGACCTCAGAAGAAGAGTTAGCCAATAAGTACTGGCAGGTCATTTCTGAAAAGAAAAAATGACAGTTAAGAGTCTAAGTTCTTTTGGGGCACCTGGGTGGCTCAGTGGGTGAAAGCCTCTGCCTTCATCTCGGGTCATGATCTCAGGTCCTGGAATCAAGTCCCACATCGGGCTCCCTGCTCAGCAGGGAGCCTGCTTCCTCCTCTCTCTGTGCCTGCCTCTCTGCCTACTTGTGATCTCTCTCTCTCTCTCTGTCAAATAAATAAATAAAATCTTCAAAAAAAAGAGTAAGTTCTTTCTTTATTCAATATCACTAAACATAAGAAAACCGCAAATCAAAACCATGAGGAGATATCACCTCATTTCTGTTAGGATGGCCAATATCAAAAGAACAGGAAAAGAAAGTGCTGTTGAGGATATGAGAATCTAGAACCCTTGTGCACTGTTGTTGAAAATGTAAAATGGTGCAACCATTAAAGAAAATAGTATAGAGGTTCCCAAAACAATTAAAAATAGAATTATGATACAATCTAGCAATCCCATTTCTGGGAATATACCTGAAAGAATTCAAAGCATGATCTTGAAGTGACATTTGCTTACCCATTGTTCATTGCAGCATTATTCACAACAGCCAAAAAGTGGAAGCAAGCAAATGTCTATCAATGGATGACTAGATAAAGAAAATATGCTACCTACATACAATGGAATATTATGCAGCCTCATAAAAGAAGGAAATCCTTTCACATGATACAACATAGATGATCCTCAGGGATAATATGCTAAGTTAAATAAGCCAGTCATAAAAGAACAACTGGTGAATGATTCCATTCAAATGAAGTATCTAAATAGTCAAAATAAGGGGTGCCTCGGCAGCCCAGTCATTAAGCATCTGTCTTTGGCTCAGGTCATGATTCCAGGGTTCTGAGATCACGTCCTGCATCAGGCTCCCTGCTCGGCAGGAAGCTTGGTTCTCCCACTCCCACTGCTTCTGTTCCCTCTCACTGTGTCTCTCTCTGTCAAATAAATAAATAAATAAATAAATAAATAAATAAATAAATAAAAATAAATAGTCAAAATAATAGAAAAAAGTAAGGCGGTCACAGACATTTCAAAAGAATAGGGAGAAGGAATTAGTGTTCAGTGGGTATAAAGTTACAGTTTTGCAAGATGAAAAGTTCTAAAAGTTTGTTGTGCAACAATGTAAATATATTTTACATTATTAAACTGTACACTTAAAAATGTTTGATGATAAATTTTGTACTATATTATTTTACCACAATAAAAACAATAACTGATATACAATCTTCAAAAAGATCAACATTATGAAATATGAAGAAAGATTCAGGAAGTATTCCAGATAAAAAGAAACTAAAGAAAAATGACTATATATGATTTTGGATTTTCTTTTTATAAAGATATTTATTAAGATCTTAGGGGAAATCTCAATAAGGTCTATGGATTAGATAATAATATTGTATCAATGGTAACCTTTTATTTTAATATTGTACTGCTTTGACATGAAAATTTACTTTGATTTTAGGAATTAACGACTTGGGTATTTAGGAATGAATCAGCATCCAAGTATACAACTTACTCTTAAAAATTATAGGAAAAAAAATAATGTGCATGTGTGTGTACAGTAAAAGAGAGAGCAAATGTAGTAACTTGTTAACATTTGGAGTTATGGAGGAATATTTTCATAGTATTTCTCATTTTGGCCTGTCCAACCAGGTGTCATTCACTGAAGTGTGGTGTACTGGGTAAAGGATTTCCATTCTGTCCCTACACTGAAAGCACTGGTGTTGGGTCTTTTCACCCTATCTTCACTACTGATTTGGTGCACTTGAGGACCCTTGACTTCCATAAAACGGAATGAAGAATGAAACAACCAATATAATTTTTTTTTTGGCAATGCACAGTGCTTTCTCAAATAGATACGCTAGTCTGCAGTCTTTGGCTAGTTTCCATGCTTTGATTTGGCTTTCAGGTGGCTCACTGTTGCTGTTCATCAATGAGTCAAGCAATGTCAATAATGTACCTTATCTAAGATCATATCCTGTTTCCCTCATGCATTCCAGTACCAACTGAGGCATCCTTTTCTACTCTGCAGGGACTAGATATAGAGTGATGTCTTTCTACCTCTAATCTTTATCCAATTCTATTATACATAGAGCCTGTGATCTTTTTCCTCCAGTGCAAATCTTTATTCTTGAGCTTTTAAAAACCTTCCTGTCAATAAATGGTGCTGGGGAAATTGGACAGCTATGTATAGAAGAATGAAATTCGATGATTCTCTTACACCATACACAAAGATAAACTTGAAATGGATGAAAGACCTCAATGTGAGGCAGGAATCTATCAAAATCCTAGAGGAGAACATAGGCAGTAACGTCTTTGACATTGGCCACAGCAACTTCTTTCAAGACATGTCTGCAAAGGGAAGGGAAACAAAAGCAAAAATGAAAGTTTGGGACTTCATCAAGATAAAAAGCTCTGCACAGCAAAGGAAACAGTCAACAAAACAAAGAGGCAACCCACAGAATGGAATAAGATATTCTCAAATGACACTACAGACAAAGGGCTGATATCCAAGATCTATAAAGATCTCCTCAAACTCAACACCCAAAAAACAGGTAATCATGTCAAAAAAAATGGGCAGAATACATGAACAGACACTTCTCCAAAGAAGACATACAAATGGCTAACAGACACATGAAAAAATGTTCATCATCATTAGCTATCAGGGACATTCAAATCAAAATCACATTGAGATACCACCTTACACCAGTTAGAATGGCCAAAATTAACAGAACAGAAAACAAGTGTTGGAGAAGATGTGGAGAAAGGGGAACCCTCTTTCACTGTTGGTGGGAATGAAAGTTGGTGCAGCCACTTTGGAAAACAGTGTAGAGATTCCTCAAAAAATTAAAAATAGAGCTACCCTATGACCCTGCAATTGCACTACTGGGTATTTACCCCAAAGATACAGATGTAGTGAAAAGAAGGGCCATATATGGGTGCCTGGGTGGCTCAGTGGGTTAAAGCCTCTGCCTTCAGCTCAGGTCATGATCTCAGGGTCCTGGGATCGAGCCCTGCATCAGGGTTCCTGCTCAGCAGGGATCCTGCTTCCTCCTCTCTCTCCGTCTGCCTCTCTGCCTACTTGTAATCTCTCCCTCTGTGTCAAATAAATAAATAAAATCTTAAAAAAAAAAAGAAGGGCCATATGTACCCCAATGTTCATAGCACCAATGTCCAAAATCGCCGAACTGTGGAAAGAGCCAAGATGCCCTTCGACAGATGAATGGATAAAGAAGATGTGGTCCTTATATACAATAGAATATTATACAGCCATCAAAAAGGGCGAATACCCAACTTTTTCATCAACATGGATGGGACTGGAAGAGATTATGCTGAGTGAAACAAGTCAAGCAGAGAAAGTCCATTATCATATGGTTTCACTTACTTGTAGAGCTTAAGGAATAGCATGGAGGACATCAGGAGAAGGAAAGGAAAAGTGAATTGGGGTAAATCAGAGGGGGATATGAACCATGAAAGACTGTGGACTCTGAGAAACAAACTGAGGGTTTTGGAGGGGAGGGAGTTGGGGGGGGTGAGCCTGGTAGTGGGTGTTAAGGAGGGCATGTATTGCATGGAGCACTGGGTGTGGTGCATAAACAATGAATCTTGGATCACTGAAAAAATTAAATTAAATTAAAAAATAAAAAACCTTTCTGGAAATCAGAGGAGAATTCTAGAATGCAAATAAAATTTTGAGTAATGTTAGTTTGATAGTGATAACTGAAGACTTTGTTTTGGATGAATCTGCCTAAGAAAAGAGTAAGAAGACTAGAGGGCCTTGAGGATTTCCTAATTTCAACATATTAAATATTTAGTGACCTTTTAAATTAGAGACATCATGTGTATTTTAATATTAACATGGAGGTCTTCTTTAGGGCATTCACAGTCCCTTCCAACCTAGAGATTGTATGATTCCATGAGTTAATTTCAGATTACCTGAAAATTACTTTTACCCTTGAGGAGAAAGAATTGATCAAACAAATGAATCAAAGTGATAATTTCAGCTGATTTAATGGCTTTTTTTTTGTTATTACACAGTTGACAATTGCTGTAAATCTCATCAAATCACAGAAAAGTACACTTGTGCTGTGATAGTGGCAACATTAATAACATTAATTGGGGGACAGGGGCAACTTCATTTTTTCTTATCACAAAAATTCTTATTGGAGAGGAAATCAGAAATACAGAAAATTATAAAGGAGAAAAAAATAGTCCACAATTCCACTGCCAGAAATAACCTCCATACCATTAGCCATTATTTTTTAATGATTTATTCTAAATCATTAAATGAGTATTATGTTAATACTCATACTCATGCAAAGCAATATGTGTATATGCTATATATGGATATAACATATATGTGTTTATTATTGTATCATCATAGTGAAAAATTGAAAATTACCCCATTTATAGGGAATTGGTTAAACAAATCATGTACCATCTAAGTAAAGGACTATTATGTTATAAAGTGTGGGACATTTGCTTGAGTTAACACTTCATCACAGTCAACCACAGGGGATAACTTAATTATGATGGCCCTTGGCACTGCATACCATGGATTATTAGTATTCCTTTTCTCACTGGCAATGAACTTAGTATGGCTTTCAAGGTCAAGGACATGACCTAGCCAATCCCAAAATCCCATCTTTGTGAGGTTTTTGGGGTGACCACATTTGGTTCTAGATACAGAATCAGGCCAAGTCAAAGCAGGAAGACAAAAGCCACAGAATTTCAACAGAGAAATTTTATTCAGAGGGATTGATCAAACAGTTATTGGAGAATTGAAAACATGAAAAGAGGACACTGAGGTAACATACAGCTAGCAATTTCAGAAGGCCCTATCACCTCAATGGCAAGGGGTACAAAGAGAGAAGATTGGGGCAATTAGAATCTGAAGCTTGGAAGAGAGGAGCCACATGCTGGAACTCAAGTCTCTGAGAAAAGGTGATGGTAGTAACTCAGGAGTTCAAAGGAAGGTCTGGTGAAGTGGGGACATTAATGTTTCTTATTTTATAGGTTTCTTGTGTGGGTTAAATTAGATTATACATGTGAAGTTCTTAGCTCTTATTATTAGTGGGTGGTAATATAGGACAGTAGTTAAGTGCAGGAATCTTTAGTTTGGCTGTCTGGGTTTAAAATCTCAATCCTAAGAATTACTAGAATTCAATAAATCTTACTATCATATCAAACTGGACAATTTGTAATAAGATGGATATAAATTTTCAAAACAACTCTAAAATGCAAGTAGTGTTCTTTTTCCCATTTCACAGATTAGAAAACTGAGGTATAATAAGGTCAAATAATTTTTCCAAGGCTACATATCTTGTAGGTGGTAGAACTTGTATTGAATCAGGATTCTTTATAATACTTATCACATCTAATACATTATATATATTTTCTTGTTTATCTCCTCTGTCCAGTAAAATACACGTTCTGTGAGACTAAATATTACTTGTTTGTTTGTTAATTGCTACTTTCCCAGCCCTTTGATCAGAGCATGGCACATAATAGGCATTGAATAAATATTTGTTGAATGGCTATGAACTAAGCAGGGAGACTCCAAAAAAAGAACAACTATATAAATTCTCATTTTATAATGGCCACAGTATTGAGAAATAGTAGGATAGATATTATGTAAGATAGGTGTTATTTTGCCTGCATTGCGTATAGAAAACAATTTTTTTAAGTGAAATTCATTCCTTCCAAATCACATACTTGCAAGCTTCTTGGCCTCTGGATTACCAGACTGTAGTTCTAGTCTATACTTTTAATTTGGAACCGAAGGTCAAGAAAGAGAATCATAGAATGTGTGGAAAGAAGGAGCTAGGCTCATGATAAAATTTTTGTGGTATCAGTGTACTCTGTAGGCCACAGTTTGAAATCTTACAGGCTGACTGCTGTGGAAAATACCATAGCAGGAATAATGAAGTGTATCACTACTATAGTTGTAGCTGACTGAAAATGTCAATATCATTTTCTCCCTGATCTTAATACTCTTAAAGATGTAGTTTCAACTCAAAGTCAACATTACTTAGTCAAATTTCCTCTGGTTCTTTCCAGAAATCATGAATAAAAACTTCTGAAACTCTGAAAACCATGGGAACAAGATAAAAGTGAATCTACTTCAAGTTTCCCAGATAGCAACAAGAGTTATAATCACTGGTTAAATATTCAAAGACTTCAAAGCAGCATTTAGAGAATTAAGTAGTTAAACACAACCTGGCCATTTTACTTGAACTTCACAGGGTTTTGTAAATCTCAATTAATTAGTGTTTATAAGCCATCATGAAATCATTGGATAAATAGTAGGTAATAATAATTAAGCAGTATTACATGAAATGCATTATTACCTTTAAACTCTCATGAAAATTGCTAAAATCAAAGAGAAGGCCAAATGACAAAGCCCATAAAAATAATTTTTAAATGTGTGTAGCTTATTTAGTCTAAGCCCTGAAAAAGTTTCGAAATTGGTTAACTGCCATGAAAAGCTGAAATTTTTTTTATGGATGGTAAAAACAGAAGCACAAAGAGATACGGAGGACATATAGAAGCAAAGAATCATTTTCCTTAATCCCAGTCTTTATGTCAATCTGGAGCAAAGACTAGAGAATCATAGTTGAGGCAAAACCTGCTTACCAAACAAGACAATAAGGAAACAAGTTTGTAACTGTTGGATCTAGTTGGTACCAATAAGCATACATTTTCTTTTCAAACACTAGTAGGCTCTTGGTCTTAAAATAGCCTCTATTGCCAAAGAAGTCAGTCATTGTAAATTTTCATTTGTTTTGGTCTAAACTGTAAACAAATGCCAGTGTGAACATGTTTGTTTATGAGCTATAAACCTGAAAGATTTTCCAGTTTTGTAAAATTGAATGCAATCTTCTCATTGTAGTTCTAAGACAGTTTATAGAATGAGTAGATGGTAAGGCTACACACAAGTTTCTCAAGTAATCCTTGTAGCACACAAACTCTTCTCCCTGCATCCTTAGAAAATAGAGCTCTTCAAACAGGTGAAATGCAAACAAGCCTATGAGAGTTGATTTTTTGTTAGTCCATAGTGATTTATATAGATAATTATTGGACAATTCTGTGATCCAGTAGGGATCAGTAATCTTCTTTTCTTTTCTTTTTTTAAGATTTTTATTTATTTATTTGACAGAGAGAGACAACACAAGTAGGTAGAGAGGCAGGCAGAGAGAGAGGGGACGCAGGTCTCTGCTGAACAGAGAGCCTGATGCGAGGCTTGATCCCAGAACCCTGAGATCATGACCTGAGCTGAAGGCAGAGGCTTAACCCACTGAGCCACCCAGGCGCCCCAGTAGTCTTCTTTTCTTACCTGAAAATCAGGGAGTTGAAAATTTATAGAGAAAAGCGCTGAGCAACAGGTGAGCATACTTGTCAGGATCCCTCTGCCAATGCCTCTCACTTAGACCCTTTCCAGGTGTGCCACTTGCTCTATTCATCAGTCAGTACCCAGCTGCCTGACTGAGCAACGTAGCTTTAGGCAGCAGAGAACTATCTGACTGTATCAGAATGCAGGAAAAAATTCAGGGATGAGATTGAGACGATAAAGTTTTTTATTTTCACTTTTGGCACTATTGGTTTTTCTCCCTCCTGATTTTGAAAAAAGAAATTGATTTGATTTACACAAGAAGAGTTGGCACAGACTACCATCAGCTTCTAAAAAGTAAAATATTTCAGAAGTATTTTAGAAAGACTGATAAACAGAAGATAAAATAACCAAGATTAGTGTAAAATATCCACTTCTTATTTAAAATTGTTATAGTCATAGAGATTTTGAAAACATTTAAACCAACACATCTGTCATTTATTGCTGAATATCAACTTGTAGACATTGTCAAATCTTTACAGACAACATGGGCTCCGTGTATTTTTTCCCAAACTGATTTTGAAAATACTATGTACTTTCTTTTTCTTTAATTTAAATTGAGTCAACCAACATATAGTACATTATTAGCTTCATATGTAGAGTTCAGTAATTCATCAGTTGTGTATAACACTCAGTGCTATGACATCCATGCCCTCCTTAATGCCCATCACCCCCCAGTTACCTCACCCCCCACTCCTCTCCCCTCCAGCAACCTCAGTTTGTTTCCTATACTTAAGAGTCTCTCATGGTTTTTCTCCTTCTCTGATGACTTCCCATTCAGGTTTCTCTCCTACGTACTTTCAACATGTGCTGCATATTTAAATTTTCAATTTTCCTTAGCACCAAAAATATTATCCCATCTACACAGTAAAGAGCCATAAAATATTTTAAGTATGAGTCTATCTTAAAACAAACTGAGGGTTACTGGGGGGTGGGAGGGTAGGGATAGGATGGATGGGTTATGGACATTGGGGAGGGGTTGTGCTTTGGTGAATGCTGTGAAAGATGTAAGCCTGATGATTCACAGACCTGTACCCCTTGGGCAAAGAATAAAAATAAAATTTAAAAAAAAATAAAAGAAACATTCAAAAAAAAGCCTCTTAATTATGGGGGCAAAAAGCTCTTGTTGCTTATGGAATATTTCTAAGTCATGGTTATTTTTTTTTCTGTCAGAACTAAAGATAAATGATATATGAATTTGCTTCCCTAAAACTATATGTTTACAATTTCTCCTGGTTTGTTTTTTTAATAAGGTTTTCCATAAGCCTAACTCATTTTTCTTTACAATCAACATTGTACCCATTTCAGGGATTTGCATTTTTTTTTAGTCCACCTAAAACTGGTGACTGGTGTTCTNGTGTTCTTTTTTTTTTTTTTAAGATTTTTTATTTATTTATCTGACACAGAGAGAGAGATTACAAGTAGGCAGAGAGGCAGGCAGAGAGAGGAGGAAGCAGTCTCCCTGCGGAGCAGAGAGCCTGATGCGGGCCTCGATCCCAGGACCCTGAGATCATGACCTGAGCCGAAGGCAGAGGCTTTAACCCACTGAGCCACCCAGGCGCCCATGTGACTGGTGTTCTTATCTGCTATTTCTTCAAAAAACTTCTTTCAGTGACTTTTTCAGATTTCACTTTTAACTTCTCTAAATTTCTTCAAACTATATCTTGATGCTTCAGAAGTTTCTTGGGAAATTTTATAAAACAAGAAAGCTAATGATAAAATTATGCAATAATCAATGTGTTAAATTTGAATAGGTAAATATTTTTTGATAGACTTTGGAGATTCCAGGATTTGGGAAATAAGAAGCCACTGGGTTTTTTCCTGTGTCCAGGAGCAGACAATATAAGTCAAATGTGCATAACTTAGCTTGATGACCAGATACCGCTTGACCTCTATTATTGCCTTTGATCTCCTGAATCTGGGTCACCATTGTCACCAGACATTCATGAAGCTACTACTAACCTTTAACAAAAAAGTTACTTTCTTTATTTGATTCTACCCTTTTCCCTGTGTTATTTTGACCCAACTCCCTCTGCTATCCCATCTAGTGATCCCAGAAAAGTATTTATGACAAAAAAAGATCAATACAATAGTATTATATAAGTACAAGTACACTGTAGGGGTGCCTGGGTAGCTCAGTAGTTAAGCATCTGCCTTCATCTCAGGTTCCATTGATCTATGTGTCTGTTTTTGTGCCAGTACCATACTGTCTTGATGATGACAGCTTTGTAATAAAGATTGAAGTCTGGAATTGTGATGCCACCAACTTTGGTTTTCTTTTTCAACATTCCTTTAGCTATTCGAGGTCTTTTCTGGTTCCATATAAATTTCAGGATTATTCGTTCCATTTCTTTGAAATAAATTGTTATTTATATTTGTATTTTATATATATAAAATTTATATAAAAATTTATATATAAATTTGTATTTTGATGGGGATTGCATTAAATCTGTAGATTGCTCTAGGTAGCATAGACATTTTCACAATATTTGTTCTTCCATTCCATGAGCATGGAATGTTTTTCCACTTCTTTGTGTCTTCCTCAATTTCTTTCATGAATCCTTTATAGTTTTCTGAGTACAGATTATTTCCCTCTTTGGTTAGGTTTATTCCTAGGTATCTTGGAATGGTTTTGGGTGTGATTGTAAATGGGATTGACTCCTTAATTCCTCTATCTTCTGTTTTGTTTTCGGTATATAGAAATGCACTGATTTCTGTGCATTGATTTTATATCCTGACACTTTACTGAATTCCTGTATGAGTTCTCCACTTCTTTGTGTCTTCCTCAATTTCTTTCATGAATCCTTTATAGTTTTCTGAGTACAGATTATTTCCCTCTTTGGTTAGGTTTATTCCTAGGTATCTTGGAATGGTTTTGGGTGTGATTGTAAATGGGATTGACTCCTTAATTCCTCTACTATGTTGAATAGCAGTGGTGATAGTGGACAGCCCTGCCATGTTCCTGACTTTAGGGGAAAGCTCTCAGTTTTAAATCAATCTCTTTTTGAGCCTCTAAAATAGGGAAAACAAACAAAATAGACATCTATTGTGAAATTCTCAGCTTTCTTTTTTCCATCAGGAACTGCCCGATGTTGTTCCATTACAATGGTTAATTCTGAGAGCACCACCATCTCCAGAACACAGGGTTTAGCAGGTGACAGCAATCTGGCCAATCAGAATACCTCAACACTTTCTCTACTGTGATGGGTCCAGAGATGGGCACATGACCCACAAGAGCTAATTGGAAGTTCCTCTGTGAGCTTTGCTCTGTGAACACACAGATTCACTTCTATAAAATGGCAAACACTAAGAAACATGTGAGGCCAAAAAGCTAATTGACTGAGTTGTCAGAAAAGCTGAGCTGAGAGTTACAGACATAAAAAACACCTTAATCCTACCATGTTTAAAGTCAGATCTGCTCCTGACATTTTCAGTTAAGCCTCTCCGCCAAAAAGATTTCCCTTTAATGCTTGCACTAGTTCAGGTTGGCTTTTGTCACTTGTAATTGAAAGGGTTCAAGTACAGATTGTTAAATGAGACAAAGTATGCAGAGTATAAAGGCTTGTACAAACATTAAGGTATAACTATCACTCAGGGAATACTATGTTGGCCTCCAAAATTATCATGAATTGAAAGTTTTGTTAGAGAAATATAGTCTGGATTGTACCAAGTGGGGTCACTTAATAAATACTTGTTACATGACCTCCAATCATATCCCATAACCAAAAATAAGAGGATTTTCTATCCTGAGAATACTCTGAATTTCTGGCAATAACATTTGGGTAGATATAGTACGAACTGAGCTCTGATGAACCACACTACATTATAAAGTTTCAAAAGCTGCATTTAAAAAAAGTAAGGATTTAGATATATTTTCTATCACAGGATTGCTCCTATTCCCTTAAATAATTTTATATAAACATTGTTTTAGTTGCCAATGTGAATATTCAAAGAACACAGACTACTATGATATTTTATATTTTTGTTTCTTCTAGCACTATGACAGCTTCCCCTCCACTCCTAGTATTAAATTGGGTTGTTACCTTAAAAGGCAAAAATTAGTGACTATATTTGTCCCTGTTGAAATGGAATAAACAAACAGCTGTGGTTAGTGCGTAGGCATTTAAGATGTTCAGAATGCAGATTGTGGTTTAGATATCTGTCTCAAAAATGGGATTCCCAGGATAGAACGCCATTTAGAAATGTACACAGTCTACAGGTAGAGCAAAGCCATTAAGGAACATAAAGTCTGAAAGAGTAGCTCAATTCCTTTATATGTACAATGCTGGAGAGTAAAATATAGTGATGTTAAATCACCCTTCTTCTCTGACATGTGGGTTGGACAATTTTCTGACACATCAGAAAATAAATAGGGAAAAATCTGTTTTTAGTCTGTGTTTTTTCCTCTTTACCAAATGGAAAAGAGCCTGTAATTTCACACTAAGGTCCTGTATGTGAAACACAGAAGACAACATTAGTACAATAAAAAGAATGCCACATTTAATTTAACTTAACATAATGAATAATTTGATCACATACTCACAGTGTGTTGGAAACTGGGTGAGAAAGTAAACCTACAAATTGATTAATATCCTATTCCCAAAAAGAAAATTCAGCTATGAAAGACCAACTTATAAAATATACAAAAGAGAAATTTCTCTACTTGACCATATGGAGAAGGAAGGTTTGAAACAAAATCTTTTGGGCTTAAGATTCTACATGTTTATGAGCTCCTTCCCCATTGGGATCAAGTAAACAAATAGAATGTTGTGCACTAAGTACCTCTATGAAGACTGTATAGGACATAAGCTAGCCCATGGGAGAGAGTGGATAACTCTCCCTGGGAATGGCTGGGAAACCTTTTGAAGGAAATAATATCTAGGTAGTTTTTTGGGGGGTTTTGTTTTGTTTTGTTTTTCAAGTTTTTTTGGCAGCAGGGGGTAGGGGAGGGGACATCTAGGTAGCTCAGTTGGTTAAGCATCTGACTCTTGGTTTCAGCTCAGGTCATGATCACACAAGTCATGAGATCTAGCCTCGCAACAGGCTCCACATTCAGTGGGGAGTCTGCTGGTAGATTCTCTCCCTCTGCCCCTCCCCCCACTCTCTCTTTATCTCTCTTTTTCTATCTCTTTAAGGTAATAAGAAAATAAAATTTTATTTTTTTTTAATTTTTTTTTTAAGATTTTATTTATTTATTTCACAGAGGGAGAGAGATCACAAGGAGGTAGAGAGGCAGGCAGAGAGAGAGGGGGAAGCAGGCTCCCTGCTGAGCAGAGAGCCCGATGCGGGCCTCGATCCCAGGACCCTGAGATCATGACCTGAGCCAAAAGCAGAGGCTTTAACCCACTGAGCCATCCAGGCGCCCAAGAAAATAAAATTTTAAAAGTTATTTTTTCTTGGACAGTATATTGGTCAGTGTTCTCCAGAGAAAGAAAACCAATAAGATACATATGGAGATTTAGTATAGGAATTGACTCATGTGATTAGGAGGCTGAGAAGTCTCATAATCTGCCATCTGCAAACTGGAAAACCAGGGGAGTTGGTGATATAATTCAGTCTAAGTCTAAAGGCCTGAGAAGGGGAAGAGGGAAAAGAGAGGAAGAGAGAATGGGGCAATTGTGTAAGTATTAACGGAACCTGAAAGACCTAAGAACCCAGAGTGCCAAAATCTAAGGACAGACAGTGAGACAAGTGGTCAGAGGGAGCAAATACACCCTTCATCCAATTTTTTGTTCTTTTCGGGCCCTCGATGGATTAAATGATGTCCACCCACACTGTGAATGGCCATCTGCTTACTCAGTTCACCAATTCAAATGCTAATCTCTTCCAGAAATACCCTCACAGATGCACCCAGAAACAACATTTTACCAGCCATCTGGGTATCCCTTAGCACATCAAGTTAATGTAAAATTAACCATCACACATGGGGATGAACATTCCAGAAAGATGAGTTCAGGAAGAGATAAGAAAATCAAGATGAGGGACAACTGGCTGCCTCAGTCAGTAAAGTATGTGACTCAATCTCAGGGTGGTGAGTTCAAGCCCCAGGTTGGGCATCTAGCCTACTTAAAAAAAAAGAGAGAATCAAATGAGTTTACAGTATAGTTTGATACTGCTAGAGAGTAAAATACATAACTCTGAAAGAATTGAAAGAAAAATCCCCTTCTTAGCTTATTTATTCTAAGTATAGAAATGTTCAGTCAAAGTCATAAATGAATTAATTTTCTCCAAAACCATTGAGCTGTACAAGGTTCTATAGCTTCTTGGGTCAAAAAAATCTTATTCTGATAATGAAGTGGTAGCAGCCATGCACATTAAATAAAAACATAAAATAAAAACCTGTACTGTGCCCACACAACTTTGCTGCATCCAAGACTTTCTCTCAAGCAGTATTTGCGCAGCATTACAGGCAAGTTTGTGTATCAGGGACAGAACTGGATGGAATATGTTTTGGGTCTCTGGTTCCTCATCCCAACCTGAACCTCAATCCAACCCTACACTATCCAACATCCTGTTCAATTCAAAGAGGGTCTTATTAGGAAATGGGCCTCTTTCCATATATAAGCAAGCATATCTGTCTTGTTATCAAATAAAGCCAAATGTATTTCAGATTTTGTCCTTTCCTTAAAGGCAAACTGAACTCCCTCTTTCAGCTCCAGTGAAGGTGTTAACCAAAATTGAATGGCAAAACCAAACCAAGGATAAGTCAAGGCCAAGAGACCCCATAAGTTACAGAATTTATCCTGTATAACTGAAAGTTGGAAACCACAATTCCAGTTCACCCATATTTAACCATACTTTGGCTGAAGATTTGAGTAAAGATTTTTCAATCTTTCCATTCTATTTTTAGTTCTGATGATGCATCAACCAAAATGTAATCGCAATGTTCTTTTCACATTGTTTGAAAACTGTCTGAGCTTTAACCTCAACAAGCAGATCTCTGGAAAACTAGTAAAATACAGACCTTTCAGCAAATTCTGTAGAAGACAAGGAAAGCTTTTGAATTACCATATTGAAGTTAAATTATATGTAAAAGAACATTACAATTACTTTATAATGTTAATTTTTTCACCCATAATTGTGAACACATGGTATATGAATAAACTATTTTTCTCTAGGAATGAGCAAGCCAAGTTTTACATCCATTCATGCATTCAGAAGCATTTACTGAACAAGTATGTTATGCTAAGCACTGAACAGATGCAAAGAAGACAAAGAAGACAACACCTTTGTCATTGGGATAGAAGAGACAGCCAACAAAGCAAACAAATACACACAGTCAAGTGTGCAGCAAAGAGTTACATATATCTTATGAAAGAAATGAGGATAAAGCACAGTTGTAGTATTAAGTTGACTGTGGGTCTCTGAAAAGGAGCCATTGAGAAAAACAACTGTTTGCTAAGTGGACATGGCAAGGTGGCAATATTGTTAAGGGATTAGGGAAGGGTATCCTGGCAGAAATGACAATAGAAGCAAAGGCAAAAAGGCATGACTTGGCTTAGTCTGGTGTTTCTCAAACTTGTAAGTATTTAGACCTCTTATAAAATAATTTTCTTTTGTGTGTTAGGATTAATTTAAATTATTTCTTAACTGTGTAGAAATATAACACTAGGTATAAACTATAATGTTTATAGCTATTATGTAATTATAAAACCAAACACATGCACAAGTTAATTATAAAGAAAAACACAAAACTAATATTATTGCAAATAACAATATGCATTTAATGGTATGAGTGATATTTCTTGCTGAAACAATATTGTCTTTATTGCTATGAAACTTTTGAAATTGACATGCCTGCATGACTTTGGCTGAATGATGATTAAATTCTTTCATCATCTTTTTTTACTACAGTCATTGTCAGATCTTTATTCATACAGTAAGTTGTGACATCATTTGGCCTTCATTTGTAATGAATGTATCACTTAAAATATTGAGTCTGAAATAAACAAACAGGAGTACCTCAAACTAAAAAGCTTTTGCACAACAAAGAAAACCATCAATAAAACAAAAGGTGACCTATTGAATGGGAGAAGATATTTACAAATCACACATTTGATAAGGAGTTAATATCCAAAATATGTCTAGAACTTCTACAACTTAGTACCAAAAATATAAACAACTCAATTAAAAAATGGGCAGAGGACTTGAATAGACATTTGTCCAAAGAAAACTTATGGCCAATGGGCACATGAAAAGATGCTCAACATCACTCTTCAACAGGGAAATGCAAATCAAAGCCACAATGAGATATCACTTCACACTGGTCATACTGGCTCTTATCAACAAGACAAAAAATAACAAGTGTTGGCAAGGATGTGGAGAAAAAGGAACCTTTGTGAACTGCTGGTGGGAATGGAAATTGGTGCAGCCACTATGGTAAACAGTATGGAAGTTCTTCAAGAAATTAAAAATAAACTACCATATGATCCAGTAATTCCACTTCTGGCTATTTACCTAAAGAAAACAAAGATAACAATTTGAAAAGATGTATGCACGCCTGTGTTCATTGCAACATTATTTACAATAGTCAAGATATGGGAGCAACCTGTGTCTACCAATAGAAGAATGGATAAAGAAGATGATATATATATATACATATATATACCATACACACACACACACACACACACACACACACACACACAATGGAATATCACTCAGCATTTTAAAAAAAGAATGAAATCTTGCCATTTGGGACAACATAGATAGACATAAAGGTCATTATGCTAAGCAAAATAAGTCAGAGAAAGATAAATACCATATAATTTTCCTTATAAGAGGAATATAAAAAACAAAACAAATGAACAAATAAAACAGAAACAGTCTCATAAATATGGGAAACAAACTGTTGGTAACCAAAAGGAAGAGAGGTTTAGAGGGCAGGCAATGTAGGTGAAGGGGATTAAGATGTACCGACTTAACAGTTATAAAATAAATAAGTCATGAAAATGTAAATGTATAACATAGGGAATATAGTCAATAAAATTGTAATAACTTAATGTGGTGACAGATGGTAACTAGACTTAGTGTGATGATCATTTTTTTAGTGCATGAAAATATCAAATTACTATTGTGCACACCTGAAAGCAATAGGAAATTGTATATTAATTATGTTTCAATAAAAAGACAGAAAATATGAAATCACTGTGCTGTACATCTGAAACCATGAGGATATTGTATATCAATTATACTCCAATAAAAAGACAATTATACTTTAATAAAAATACACTTCAAATAAATACATACATATATACATACATAAAATTAAAGATAATATTAAGTCTGCTTTTTTTCTTTACTCATTTATGTCATTGTCAACCACAATGAGAAAATTTTGTAGTAGTACTCAATTGGAAAGTGATCATTTAGACCATTATTACCCAAAATGTGGTCCACAGGGCCACACATTGCCATCACCTATGATCTTGTTAGATAGAAATGCTTTGAGCCACACAGTACTCACTAAACAATCAGATCCTTTACAAGATCTCCAGGTGATTCCTATGCATACTAAAGTTTGAAAACCACTGATCTAGATTATTCAAAATATGCTTATATTATTTTTAAAGATAATCACTAAATTAAAACAAAAAAATAGAAAACTTCTCATAGAGACCTCCTGAACTACTGAGGAGCACTTTCACTAGACCATTAGGGGAATTTAAAGAAATTCAGGTTGACTGAAGCATAATTCCAGGGACAAAAGATATGGCAATCGATAAGGTTAGAGAGATAGGAGACTGGTTTGGCAAACTAGAAGTTCGGACTCTATCCATTAATCAATGAGGAGCTACTGAAGAATTACAAGCCCTGGAGTGAGTGATGAGATTTGCTTTTTTAGAAAGATTATTCTGGTTGCAATCATGGATTAGAGAATGGCTGACTGGAACCACAAAGATGAGCTAAGGGCTTATTTTAATTGCCCAGCCAATGAGGCTAACCTAGTGCTGATGCCAGAGCTAGACAGGAGGGGGAAGACATAAAAGATATGAAGGATGTGGCTTGATGATTAAAAGCATGTCAAGTTTCTTAATCAGCCAACTAAAGCAGGACATGCAATTTGAAGAGCAGCTTCAGGAAAAAGGAAGAAGTATAGCAAAGTGTACATATTGAGCCCGTGGTAAATTTAGAGCAACCATTGCTGAGATGTCTAGCTGGCAGCTACTACAAAGGTGTGCCTGGCAATGTAGATTTGGGAGTAGTGAAAACAAGTGCAAGAAGAATCATTAGAAGATAAGTTATGGAGAAGATGCTAAATTTTAAATTATTGCCTTACCTTGCCATATAATCTACACATGTATTTTTTATCTTTTATTTCTTTTAAAGATTTTATTTATTTATTTGAGAAAGAAAGGGAGCATGAGCAGGGGAAGGGGCAGAGGCAGAGGGACATGCAAACTCCCTGTTGAACACAGAGTCCTACACAAGGCTCAGCACTAAGCTGGATCCCAAGACCCTGAGATCATGACCGGAGTCAAAGGCAGTTGCTTAACCAACTGAGCCACCCAGGCACCTCTAATCTACACATTTAAATGTATTCTTGGAATTTATGAAATATCTACTTCTGTTTTATACTCTTGGCCAACATTTTATCATACTTTTCACACTGTCATAGTTAAGAGTCCTGTCTCCTACGTTAACAGGAGTAATTTTTTTATGAATGATTTAGCTACTATTTTTCTCACTTTTGAACATGTCCTGAAACAGCTTAGAAGAAAACTGTGATTTTTCTTTTTTTTTCACTTGAGAAGAAAATATTTTCTTCTCAAAGGTAACACTTTGTCCTGTTTTAGAGAAGGCTCATAAAGAGCAATCTCCTTTTTACATATGGAAGTTACTACTTACTACCTGGAAGGGCAGAAAGAAACTATGATCAGAAAGAAAATCTCCCCACCAGATCATTAGGAATGTAATGGCTTCTAAGAATGATACAAAATGGCCTTTCACTTTTCACCAGTCTCTTGAATCCACCTAAGATAGAGGGATAGCTTGGAAATCCCTCCTCTCTGTTTTTCCTCTCCTTGTCAAATGTTCTTTCAATTTGTTAATCCCAAATTCTTTCCCTCTTCAAATGGCCCCATTCCCTGCATGAAAGGGAAGTAAGGTCATTCAGGTCATGAGACATCCTTCTGTCTTCTGAGTGAAGCACATATAGGACAAGATCCCAACATACTTGATACTGACATTAAAACCTAACACCAGGGAGTCACTGTTATAACAAAGGTTTTCCCTTTCCTGTCTTACTTAAATTTCCCTCCCAAATGAAGGGATTGGGTCAAGAAAAGAAATCCATCTACATCTGTCATTCCTGTACAACCTCAGTCCCACCCTCTCTGTGCCTTCCTGGCCTCTCCTCCAGAACAAATGGAACCCAATTGGATGGCATGGCAGGTGCATTAGTGGTCAAAAGTTGATAAATAGCCCTCTGTTTCCTGACACAGTAGGCTGGAGGGTGCCCCTGTTTGTGTTTAAGGAAAAATTTAGGCCACCTTAAATGATATTTTGGATCCTTATGATGAGTCTGCTCCTGACCCAGAACAGTTCACCTTGCCTCCAAACCTTCTCTGCAATTAAAGAACTGCCTTGTATTGAAGAAGGTGGATAAACCATATCACTGCTGCTCATTCCATTTCCCAAGATTTCACCTGACTTCTGCCAACTTCATCTAAATTGATTTTTGGGGGATGAGCTGGTTACTCTCCCAGAATTGGTTCTCAAACTAAGCATATTCTCCAAAACTGACACCTCTCTATGGTTTTAAAAATAGACATAATGCAGTCATAATAAAAAATTAGACACAGATGGATGCTAGTGAAATAGTTTCCTAAATTATGATTGCAAGTCAGACTAGGTTATATAAAATATTCATAATTAAATCAAATTCATTTTTTAAAACAGTACTCCTAAGAGTTGTAGAACCCCCGCAAAATAAGAAAATACAAATCCTATTAATTTTTGCATTTACATAGTTTTAACAGAGTCTATCTCAGTAGTTCTAGTTGCTATAACAAAATACTATACACTCAGGAGCTCAAACAAGAGAAATTTATTTTATCACAGTTCTGGAAGCTGAAAACTCCAAAATCACACTTCAGTTTCTGGTGAAAGCTCTCTTCCTAGTTTGCAGACAACACTTTTCTATGCCCTCGCATGGTGGAGAGAGAAATATTCTGGTGTCTCTTCCTTTTTTATAAGGATACCAGTTCTATAAGATTGAGGTTCCATGCCTAAGACTTCATTTTAACCTTAATCACCTCCTTAAAAGCCCTTTCTTTAATATAGTCACATAGGGGTTAGGACTTCTAAATCTGAATTCTGAGGTGACACAACTTAGCCCATAGTAGAGTCCTAAAATGCAAATTCCATTAAGTGACCACTCTGGAAGTCTTCTTTGAATATACAGAAAGGTAAAGTATTGTGAAGTCTTTCACAAATGGGAATTGCTTATTAATGTATCATGAAATCTATTTTGTGGGTTGGAACCAGCAATGTGTGTGTGTGCGTGTGTGTGTGTGTGTGTGTGTGCATCTGCATTGTGTGAAATGTATTCATTTCCTTCCATATGAGTTGAGTCAAAAGTTTGGAAATACATTGTTATAGTATGTATAATTTGAATTCAGGTTCATGGCTCATGATTACCTACTTGAGAAATGGAATGATAACTGAGTGACTGAAAAAGATTATGCAATAAATCCCTTTCTAGTTACAAATAAGAAACAGTCACCATCATGGTTAACCTATTAGGTCTAAATAACCTCACAAGTGGGATGGTAACAGTGTTCCTCAAGTGGTAAATGTATCTTTTAATCCCAGGAAGATTTCGAATTTGGCACATCCAGGGGCACCTGGGTGTCTTAGTCTGTTGAGCATCCAATTCTTGATCTTAGCTCACGTGTTGATCTCATGGTCATGAGTTCAAACCCTAATTGGGCTCTACTTTGGGCATTGAGACTAATTTAAAAAAAAAAAGATTTTGGTACACGTAGAAAGATTTAAAAGAATCAAAACTATAGTATTAAAACTCCCAGTTACAATTTTTTCCAGGTAAAAAGTAATTTGTTTGATATTTTATATTTTTATAATGTTTATAGGAGTATGGCTTTTAAAAAATAAATCTAACTTAGAAAGTTTAATTATTTGACTTAAAGAGTTAAGTTGAAATTTTAAAAAATTTATGAAACAGCTTTATAATAGGCTATAAGTTTCTTACTAAAATTGTAAGATTATTTATCATTTAGAAAGATTTTGCCTAGGTAGAAGATTGAAGATCTAAAAAGGAAAAAGGTAAATGTTAAATGTTTAACATTGGCCCATTAAATTGGTGTTAACTGGAAGGATGTTAAATTTATAAGTGAAACAAAACATTCAAGGTTTCTTTAAGAACAATTGCTAACATTTGCTATACTTATATATGGAACAATACCACTTGTGAGTTGAACTCAGAGGCTTATGACAAAACCGGGTTATTTTTTTAATGTAGTTTTAATAATGTTAGTTATTAAAATTAAAAATAAAACATTCTGATAATCTTTTCTGTGGATTAAAAACTATTCTCAAGTGCACCAAAATACTCACATCATCAATGAGAGTGAAAGTAACACCATTTGATACAAATACAATATAACTGAAGGGTGGCTTCCTTAGTGTCACCTCCCAACAGAGGACCTTGTTTCAGGATCCTCCCCCCAGCAGTGGTATCTAGCTAAGCATCTGCTCATCATTCCACTTACCTTTTCTCCCCTTACCTAATCTGAAAACTATATCCTCCATTCTCTTTACTAAGCTCTCTTCCATCATGACACCCACAAGAAATTGTTCTATATCAGTTCTTCTCAAACCTTAGACAGCATCAGGATGATCATCAGGATTATCAGGAGTATCTTTTTTTTTTAAATTCTATTTATTTATTTATTTGAGAGAGAGGGAGTGCATACAAACAGTGGGGAGGGGCAAAGGGAGAGGGAGCAGGGAACCTGATGACAATGATGAGGGACACCATCCTAGGACCCTGGGATCATGCCCTAAGCACATGGCAGACACTTAACCTACTGAGCCACCCAGAAGCCAAAGAGTATCTTGTTAAAACACAAATGCTAGGCAAAAAACCTAGAATTTTTTATTGCATGGGTAGAAGATGTAGCCCCAGAACTTGCATTTCTATCCAGTTCCCAGGTGATACTAATGCTGTTTGCCCTTAGGTTCCCAATATTTCATTCATTAATTAAGTAAAAAAAAATATTTACTGACCACACACTGTATGTCAGACAGTGGATTTTGCATAGGATTTACTCTCCCTAGGGCAGTCATCACCTAGAAGCCAGCAAGGGCAAATTCAGGTGCTGAGGGATTTTGGAATGATTCTATTCAAGACAATCTTCTTCCACTAATTCTATTTGCAAACATTTACTTCAGGACGGTGCCAAGGAAAACTTCTAATTTAAACTAAATCTGGACTTCTAAACATACTAATCTAGGCTCAATTATTTGAATTCTGAATTAGTGAAGTAATGATTGATGAGCTTTTTTTTTGCCCTCCAAAATAGTATTTCACAGTTATATAGGACATGATTAAAACTGAGTTTGAAAACTTGTTTAGATCCCATTTTGCTATTTTTTTAAAGCTGTGGAGAATATTTTTGGAGCAATTGGACATTTGATGATCCTTTTATCATACAATAATTTTCTTTAAGTTTTAGTTATTTTGGGGAACTTCCTTATTCTTTGGTGACACATGTTGAAATATGTAGGAATGATGTGTCAAGATGTCTAATATTTACTTTAAATGTTTCAGAAAAATTATATATGAGAGATATCAGCAAACATGGCAATATGCTGACATTTGTTGAATCCAGGTAAAGAGCATATAATTATCGATTGTATTTTTTTTAACTTTTCTGTGTGCTTGAAAATTTTTATGACACAAAATTTTGTGAAAAAGCAAGTTTGGAAAACTTAAACTAATTCATCAAATATTCATCTTCCATACCAACAAGATTTTCATTACCTGGTAAATGTTATTCTACTTGACACCATGATATAACATAGTTCAGATAGCTTCACAAATCTTTGAAGCAGTCTTTGAAAGATCACAGACGAAAAGATTAGAAGGGTGAAATGTGCTGAAGCACTAAGTGAAATCAAGGCTACTTTTACTACTTTTATTTATCTAGTAAGCTAAAGTTTAACCTTAGTAATCTACCTCTATATCACAATAAAAGCTTAATAAATTGGCAGCTGGAGGGAAAAAAAGAATTCACTAATAAATGTAAAAATAAATCTACTTTTTCTGAAAAAAATAAATGCCATTATTGGACTCAATGTTTTTAAATTTTTCTAATTCCATTATCAAATACAATTACAGTGACAGAATGTAACTTAATGCATATTTTAAGGGATAATATGCATTTTATTTCTCATAAAGGAAACTGCCACTGTGATTATTGGTTGCAGACTATCTTCCAGATTTGGTCTTTTTTTCCATCTAAAATGTTCAAACTGTAGAGACTATGGGTCTGTTCTTTTTCAATTATCCTCCTTATCACATTCATTAGTGTGCTTCACTCTGATTGAGTTATGACTTCTTGCTGGTTGTGGTGTCATTTATTTGAGTTAGTTTCCTTAAGCTCCTTCTGGGCTTGTTATTTTCCTCATTACATTTTTCACTGCCTTTGCCAGGGCCTGTTACAGCATGCTGAAAAGCAGCAGTTGCAGCACAGATATAGTCAAGGACTGGAAGCACAGATAAAAAGCTCTGCTCTACCTTTCATATTCAGCAACATGTAGAAAAACCCCCGTGCCAAATAAAAGAACCCTTTCTTTTTTTTTTTTTTTAAAGATTTTATTTATTTCACAGAGGGAGAGAGATCACAAGGAGGCAGAGAGGCAGGCAGAGAGAGAGAGAGGGGGAAGCAGGCTCCCCGCTGAGCAGGGAGCCCGATGCGGGCCTCGATCCCAGGACCCTGAGATCATGACCTGAGCTGAAAGCAGAGGCTTTAACCCACTGAGCCACCCAGGTGCCCCTGAAAGAACCCTTTCTGATCTCCTACTGATCTGTTCAGTCTATTCTTCCAAAAAAGCCAAGAAATAATTTTTAGAAGATTATAAGGCATTTATGCATTTAAATATTTATTAGGTATCTTCTGTGGGTTGATAGTATATAAGGTGCAAGAAATACAGAGAAGAATAAGACATGGTCTAAAAGCTTAAAGTCTGAAATCAGAGGGAAAACATTATATAAAAATATGTTGTAAATTTGTTTGAGTTATTCACTGTGATAAAATCTTAGAGTCAGAGACAACTCTTTTTACCCTGAAGGGTTTGTTTGTTTGTTGTGGGTTTTCTAGTCCTCATCATCATAAAATTCCTACCTCTGAAGTGAGAATGAAGAATAATAGACCTAGTGGGATCGGGAATGCTGTAGTTGCTAAGTAAAAGCTTGACTCTTTCCTGTGTGCCCAGTAGTTGCTATGGAATTTCTTTCTTTTCTTTTTTCTTTTCTTTCTTTCTTTCTTTCTCTTTCTTTCTTTCTTTCTTTCTTTCTTTCTTTCTTTCTTTTTTTTTTTTCTTTGATAGAGAGAAAGAGAGGGAGAAAGAACACACATGCAGAGGAGGGGTAGAAGTAGAGGGAGAGAGAGAATCTCAAGCAGATGCCATGCTGTACACAGAGCCTGAAGCAGGACCTCATCTCATGACACTGAGATTATGACCTCAGACAAAAATCAAGAGTCAGATACTCAACCAAATCAGCCACCCAGTTGCCCCAATAATAATAGAGAACTTTAACACCCCACTTACAAAGATGACAGATATCCAAACAGAAAATCAAAAGGAAACGCTGGCTTTAAAGGAAACACTGGACTTAACAGATATATTCAGAATATTCCATCCTAAAACAGCAGAATACACATTCTAAGTGCATATGGAACATTCTCCAAAATAGATCACACGTTAGGCTACAAAACAAATCTCAACAAATTAAAGAAGATCGAAGTCATACAATGCATCTTTTCTGACCACAGTGCTATGAAACTAGAAATCAACCACAAGAAAACATCAGGAAAGAGTACAAATACATGGAGGTTAAATAACATGCTACTAAATAATGAATGGGGCAACCAAGAAATCAAAAAGTACATGGAAAGAAATGAAAATGAAAACACAATGGTCCAAAACCTTTGTGATGCAGCAACAGGGGTTCTGAGAGGGAAGTATATAGCATTTCAGGCTACATCAAGAGAAAAAAAAACACCTCAAACAACCTAACCTAACTCCTAAAGGAGCTGGAAAAATAAAAACAAACAAAACTCAAAGCCAGCAGAAGGAAGGGAATAATAAAGATTAGAAGAGAAATAAATGAAATATAAACTAAAAACAACAACAAAAACAACAAAAAATACAATAGAACATATCAAGGAAACCAAGAGCTGGTTCTTTGAAAAGATCAACAATATTGATAAGCCTCTAGCCAGCCTCACCAAAAGAAATAAAGGATTCAAATAAACAAAATCATAAATGAAAGAAGAGAAATAAAAATCAACACCACAGAAATACAAACAATTGTAAGACAATATTATGAAAAACTATACCAAAGAATTTGACAACCTAGAAGAATTGAATAAATTCCTAAAACATATCATACCAAAACTGATGGAAGAAATAGAAAATTTGAACAGATTGATTACCAGCAAGGAGATTGAATCAGTAATCAAAACCTCCCAACAAACAAAACTTCACAACCAATAGGCTTCATAGGAGAATTCTGTCAAACATTTAAAGAAGAGTTAATAGCTATTCTCAAACTATTCCAAAAAATAGAAGAAGAAAAACTTCCAAATTCATTCCATGAGGCCAGGATTACCCCTATATCAAAACCAGATAAAGACACAACACACAAGAAAGAGAATTATAGGCCAATATCTCTGATGAACATAGACGCAAAAGTTGTCAGCAAAATATTAACAAACAGACTCAAACTATACATTAAAAAAATAATTCACAAGGATCAAGTGGGATTTATTCCCAGGATGCAAGTGTGGTTCAATATTCACTAATGAAAGTGGTACATCATATCAATTAGAGAAAAGACTTTTTAAAAAATCATCATTTCAATTGACACAGGAAAAGCATTTAACAGAGTATAGCATCCATTCATAATAAAAACCCTCAACAAAGTACATTTAGAGGAAACATACTTCAATATAATAAAGGCCATATATGAAAAATCCAAGTGAACATCATACTCAATGGGGAAAAACCGAGAGCTTTCCCCCTAAGGATAGGAACAAGCAAGGATGTCTACACTCACCATTTTTTCAACATGGTTTTGGAAGTTATAGCCACAGACAACAAAAAGAAATAAAAGGCATCCACATCAGTAAGGAAGAAGTAAAACTTTCACTAATTGTGGATGACAAGATACTATATATAGAAAACCCAAAATACTCCACCCAAAAACCACCTGACGTAATAAATGAATTCAGTAAGATTATAGAATACAAAATCAATATACAGAAATCCATTATATTTCTATATACCAATAATGAAGCAGAAGAAAGAGAAATTAAGAAAGCAATCACACTTACAAGTACATCAAAAATAATAAAATACTTAGGAACAAAACCTAACCAAAGAAGTAAAAAACTTATAATCTGAAAATTATAAAACACTGAGGAAAGACATTGAAGAAAACAGAAAAAAAATGGAGATATCCCATGCTCATGGAATGGGACAACAAATATTTTTAAATGTCTATATTACCCAAAGCAATCTTTAGATCTAATTCAATTCCTATAAAAATACCAAAAGCATTTTTCACAGAACCAGAACAAGGAATCCTGAAATTTATTTCGAACCTCAAAAGATCCCAAAGAACCAAAACATTTGAAAAAGAAAAGCAAATTTGGAGATATCACAATTCCAGACTTCAAGTTATATTACAAAGTTGTCGTAATCAATACAGTATGGTACTGGCACAGAAATAAACACATAGATCAATAGAACAAAATAGGAAACCCAGAAATAAACTCACAATTATATGGACAATTACACTTCAACAAAAGAGGAAAGAATGGGAAAAAGGCACCCCCTTCAACAAATGGCTTGGGGAAAACTGGACAGCTACCTGCAACAGAATGAAAGTGGATGACTTTCTTACACTATACACAAAAATAGTCAAAATAAATAAAAATGCTAAATGTGAGAACTGAAATCACGAAATTCCTAGAAAAGAGCACAGAGGCAGTAATTTCTCTGACACTGGCTGTAGCAACATTTTTCTAGATACGTCTCCTAAGGCAAGGGAAAAAGCAAAACAAACTATCAGGACTGCATCAAAATAAAAAGTTTCTGTAAAGCAAAGCAAATAATCAGCAAAACTAAAAGGCACCCCATGGACTGGGAAAACATATTTACAAAGGATATATCCAATAAAGGGTTGGTATCCAAAATATATAAAGAACTTACGTAATTCAAAATCCAAAAAACAAATAATCCAATTGAAAAATGGACAGAAGACATGAATAGACATTTCTCCAAAGAAGACATACAGACGACCAACAAACACATGAAAAGATGCTCAGCATTGCTCGTCATCAGGGAAATGCAAACCAAAACCACAATGAGATATCACCTCACACTTGTCAGAATGGCTAAAATCAAAAACATAAGAAACACCAAATGTTGGTGAGAATGGGGAGAAAAAAGAACCCTTATTTAGAAATGCAAAGTGGTGTAGCCACTGTGGAAAACAGTATGGAGGTTCCTCAAAAAATTAAAAATAGAGGGGCACTTAGGAGCTCAGCCAGTTAAGTCTCTGACTCTTGATCTTAGGTTTGTGAGTTCAAGTCCCATGTTGGGTTCCATGTTGGGCATGGAGCCTACTTAAAAAATATATATATAAAAATAGAACTACTCTATGACCTAGTAATCTCACTACAATCCAAAAACTATTTAAAAAACCCAAAGGGATACATGCACTCCTAAACTTATAGCAGAATTATTTACAATAACCAAATACAGAAGCAGTCCAAGTGTCCATTGATAGGTGAATGAATATGTATTTCTTTATCCATTTCTCTCTCTCTGTCTCTCTGTCTCTCTCTCTCTCTCTCTCTCTCTCTCTATATATATATATATATATATAATGGAATTTTATTCAACTATAAAAAAGAATGAAATCTTGCATTTCGAAAGGACATGAACAGAGCTACAGAATATAGTGCTAAGCAAAATAAATCAGAGAAAGACAAATACCATATGATTTCACTTATATATGGAAGTTATGAAACAAAACACATGAGCAAAGGAAAACAAAAAAGAGAGGAAGAGACAAATCAAGAAACAGACTCTTAACCGTAGAGAACAAACTGATGGTTACCAGAGGTGAGGAAGGTAGGAGGATGGATGAAATAGGTGAAGGGGATTAAGGAGTGCATTTGTTGTGGTGAACACTGGGTGACATATGGAATTGTTGAATCACTATAGTGTAACCTAAAACTAACATTATAATGTGTGTTAACTCTATTGGAATTAAATTTTTAAAAAGGAGATTAAATCAGTGTCTGACATATTGCAAGTACTTAATAAATAATATCCATTATCACTTTCATCCCTGATTTTATACCCTGGGAAACCAGAGAGTCTGAAAGGTAAATCTCCCTAAATCGCCTAACTAAAAAAATGGCCTTTATGCTACCATTTGATTAATGTCTCTACTATAACTCATGAGACTGAAAGTTTAATTAGAACAGAAATGAGGTAAGTTTTTGCATACATTTTTGTTCTCAGCATCTATAACAGCACAGGTATATAATAGATACCTATAAATGTTTGTTCAACACATTCGTTTCTTTCTTTTTTAAACAAATAATTTAGTTAGATCTGGATTAAAATTCCAACTCCAGTACCTTCTAGCTGTGTAAACTTAGACAAGGTAATCACTTTGAGTCATAATTTTCCCACTTGTTGGAAATGGGGCTAGTGGTAATTAACGCTTACCTCACAGGGTTGTGGAGAAGCTTAGATGAGGCACTCTCTTGTGTCACGCCCAACACAGGAGGTGCTCATTACATTTTAGTCTCCTTTTCGTTTGCTGTCTACACTATAGCTTTGTCAGTGTTAGCAAACATCATGGTTTGCCACAAGAGGGCAATACTATATGAAAACAAACCTATGCCAAAAAAAAAAAAAAAAACCCAAACCCACAGAAAACCCAAACATAACCCAAGACCAGAAGCTTTCCAAAAGTACATTAATTTATTCCTCTCTCTCTTTCTATCCTTCTTTTCTACCCCATAAATATAGTTTGTTAATGAGGGTTTCATGTTTAGAATTCTGTTCTTTTCCTCCATTGTGTTCTTTAGAAATCAAAGGACTTTAAAAATCATACTGTCACAAGGAGCAAATTCTAGCCTCTGCAATTATTCCTGCACCCTTGATTGGTGGTCTCAACTTATTGCTTCTATGACCTCTATATTAAGTTAGCTCTACACTTCTGGATGCTAGTGCTGCACTTCTCTCTTCTAGACAGCATCTCTTACTTATATTAAATTTACCTCAAACTCAGCATGGAAAACTAAGCTTATCTACATTTATTATTTGTAAACAAAAAGACAGTGCTTCTGTGTTATATAAGCTCAAATCCTATTAGAGTTTTGTTATATTCCTGCCTCATCCATGCAATCATACAATGTATTTCCTTTATTTAATCTGCTTACTGAGTATCTCTTCCCTATTCTCATTTCTACCTATGTGGTCCAAAGTCCCTCTTCTCAATTCTTAAACTGTCTACCTTTGGTCTTCCAACCATTTCTCGTTAGTCCATTTATTGAACAATAAGTGCTTGGAATCAATACACCTACACAAGGTAGTCTACGTTCTATGCTCTTCCTAAGAAAGACTCCCACTACTTTCCCCGGGACTAAATGGTTCTTTTTCAACCCAGGCTACATTTAACATTTGCCTGTTTCCATAACAAAAGTGGAAAGGAAGAAGGGAGCATTATATTTGAGAGGCAGTCCGCAATTTATGAAAGCATTTTTTTTAGCTGCAAAAGGACAATGTTAGCAGGTCACATAGGCTGCTGTCACTAATGATATGATATGTACATTTGCCCATCTGATAATGCAAGGTCATACACCAACCAATCTGACAAGAAACAAAGAAACAGCAATGCTAGGAGCATTGTGTGGGCCAAAAAAACAAAAACAAAAGTTTTTTGTTTTTTTTTCTTGGAGTGGTAAAAGATTTTATTTCAAACCCTTTTACACATTGATGTCATGTGTAAGTTTATTTTGAAGTAGTTTAGAAAGCCACAAAAACAAAAGTTTTAATAAGGCAAAATAAACAATACCTGTTATGGTGCTATGGAAGCATTTGATCTGAACTTTCTTCTGCTAGCAGAAGACTATCTTAGAAACTCTTGATTCAAAAATGTAGTTAGAGTAAAATGGTTTTGAAAGCAAATCTGATTACTCCTCTTTGCTTCTTTTATTAATAACTGAATCATCTAAATGAAATATTCCAAACACAAAGGACAAATATTTCATGATTCCATTTACATGAGGTACCTAGAGTAGCCAAATTCACAGAAACATAAAGTAGAATGGTAGTTACCTGGGATTGGGGGAAGGGGGGGTGGCAAGTTGTTCTTTAATGGATACAGAGTTTTAGTTGGGGAACACGAAAAAGTTCTGGAGATGGATGGTATTGGTGATAGCATAGCCATTGAGTTGTATATTTAAAAGTGGTTAAAATGGTAAATTTTATGTTACATATATTTGACACAATGAAAACATCTTAAAACAAATTTGAATTATGTGTTTTGTTCATTTGGTCTCAATATTGTTCTTCCAGATGTGATGTGAAGTTCAACTAGAATTGTACAAAAAATTGTACAAATTGTACTTTCAAGGAGCATGCTGTGAGAAAAGGTAACACATAGGTAGAAATGCAGGCAGTGACAGTGTCCCTGCATTTTCACTGTAGGAAAGGCCAAGGAGGATGTTTAGTCTTTTTAAGGACATTCTCCTTCAATTTAGTAACCTTTTGGGGTCTGGGTGGCTCAGTCACTTAACCGTCTGCCTTCAGCTGAGGTCATGATCTCAGGGTCCTGGGATCAAGCCCCACAAAGGGCTCCCTGCTCAGCGTGCACCCTCTTTCTCAATCCCCCTCCCCCTGCACGTGCTCTCTCTCTCTCAGATAAACAAAATATTTTAATAAAAAATTTAGTAACCTCCTACCAGACCTGAATTTCACCTCAGAATATCTGAATCTCAGAGGCCTAAGTCTACAAAACAAATTTAAAAATACAGTATTCCCCCTTTTATCCCTGGGGGATACATTCCGAGTCCTCCAGGGAATGCCTGAAACTGTGATAATACCAAGCCCTATATACACTATGTTTTTCCCTAAACGTACATTCCTATGATAAATTTTAATTTAGAAGTTAAGTACAGTAAGAGATTAACAAAAACAACTAATAATAAAATAGAAAAGCTGTTATGCAATATTTAAAGTTATGTGAATGTGGTGTTGTCTCCCCCCAAATTTCTTATTGTACTATACACGCACCTCTTCTTCTTGGAATGATGTGAAATGATAAAATCCCTACTTGATGAGATGAAGTGAGGTGTATGATGTAGGTATTGTGACATAGCATTAGATTACCCTTGACCTTCTGATGATGTGTCAGAAGGAGGATCATCTGCTTCTGTACTGCAGTTGACAACGGGTAACCGAAACCGTGGAAAGCTAAACTACAAATAAGAGGGGACTATTGTAAAAATAACCAAACAGTAACACTTATTGAGTACATATCAAGCACTTAAGTGCCAGACAGGATTGAGGTCAAGAAAAAAGTTTTAGACAGATTAATAAATATTATATATTAGCTTACTATCTCCAACTCATATTTTGCTCTTTTTAAAATAAACAAAGCCCCACACATCCCATTTATTTCAGAATTAAGAAAACAAACAGAGACACACCTCTGTGCCAGTAACCATGCCAAAGAGTGTGTCAGCCAATAATATTTATGAAACTCACCATGCAGCAAGCTGACAGGCCCACATATTATGAAGTGGAAATTTTCAGAGAGGGTACATACATTTCAATCCAATAAAATTTTCTATGAAAAAAAGCTTGCAGGTATAGACACTCTTTTATTTAGAAAGTCTATTCTATTAGAAAGAATCTGGTTCAATTATAATGGTGGGGAAAACAATACATAAAAACAACAGTTCAAAACTGACAGTAAATTCACCTCAAAGCAAAACCATTTCTTTGCTTGGTTAATGTGGCATAAGAGAAAGCCTGACTAGCAGGTATAATTAAAGTATGAATCACAGGGGTAAGTCATGAGTAACCCTGAGAGCACCTATAAGAAAATAAGTCCATTATAACATATTAAACTTTAGAGACTAAAGCATGAAGTGTAGGAGGAAAAATCCTTATTCCATGTAAATGCAATTATGGCCTGATTGGAAACACTAATAATGGCACTGGTGCATTATCAGTCCTGCATCTGAGTGAAGCTCTGTAACACAGCATGTCCCACTTCATGTATTATAGGTACTCATTCTCAATGTTTTTTATTCTGAAACTTGCTTGAGGTCAGTTCTATACTTCGCTTTATTTCTTCATATGAATTACTTCTCTACTCAGATCCTAAAAATGTAGACAGTAGGCATAAAACATGCAATTACACATTTGAATGGGTAAATGATAACCCATACCCTAGAGTCTAGGATAATTCTCTCCTGACATATAAGACTTTTAAAAAAATGAGAATTGACATCAATATATTAAATGCTACTTATCAAAGGCTGTTGATACATTTTTAAAGAATTAATCAGAGGATTTTTATTTAATGAAAAACAGGAAAAGATTGTTAGATTTTATCCTATTTCATATCTCAGCAGTTGGCATTGGATTTAGTTGCTAGGAACAGCAATATGGCAAAAGTTGAAAGGAAATTATGTGTTTGGCCAGACTTGTTTTTTGCTTTCAGGCTGTGTGATGAATAGATACAAAATCACCTCAGGTGAAAAACAGCCCCACTGCTGCTTGGGTCACTCCCTTGACTCTAAAATAGCATTATTGCTCCCATCCCGCTCACCTACCCAAATGAGGAGTATTTAACTGACAGACATAGGTTAGACACTGGAGTTGAAATGACTCTAATAATGATTGGGGATTCTGCAGTATTTAGAGGCATAATGATACAAATATGAATGGAAGGTTTTTAAGTCCAATTTCCTTGGCTCAGAAGAATTTAAATCAAAGCTATAAAAAATATTGTTTACATCACCTTAGTTCAAGGTTTATGTGCTATTTTTAAGGTTCATGTGTACTTTTTAAAAACAATTTTGAAACTAAAAGTCTTGACAGTCTCTGAAACTTAATTCGGAAAAATGTAAAGCACATTAATGGAATTTTTCCCATGATCTGTAGAACAGTTTTTTTTTTTAACAGATGGTTCAAATGGACAAAGCAATGAAAACACAGAAATTAAAAGCAGATCCTTAAGAAAAACAACTGAGTCCTCAGAAATACTATAGATGATGGCAGGACTAGATGTAAGGCAGCACTTTCTTTTGCCGTCAAGGTTTGGAGAGAACAGAAATTTATTAGGTGATCGTCTTTCAGAGAAGGGATAACTGACTCTTGGTAGGAATTAACTATTCATTTGGAACTCCAGCCAATTTCAACAATTTGAAAATCCTCATGCTTGTAGGATAAGTCCACCCAGGTTCCAATAAAATACACACTATTGTGCTCTAAGTATTTTTCTAGAAGTAGGAACACCTAAGTCCCGGGTGCGTAGTTAAGGGGATGGGGATGACTTAAAAACTTCCCGTTTTCACAGCAACTTGGAAAAACGACAACCTCCCAAGGCCTATGAAAACTTTTCGTTTTCAGTATAGAAACTGAATTTCTTGGATCAAGAAATTGAGCGGTGGGACAGAGGCAGGAAGGCTTTTCAACCTGGAATTTATATGCATTCAATGGAGACATGAAGTAAAAGACCTAAACTAACGCGGGAAAGTAGCATCTTCCAACCGAGCTTCAAAATAACTTCTCAAACTTTAGGGAAAATTAACATTGGTTTCTCTCCGAGACAATTTTTAGGGAGTGGGTGGTGAGGAGGACGCGTCGGGGAGGCCCGTTGGGAGTCGAGATCTTTGCGGGGCGTGGAGGACCCCAAAGTGCCCCTGAGGGCTAGTCCGATCCAGGTGCTGGGGAGGACAGTGGACGCCCCAGGCGAAGGCAGGAGCGCTTCTGCGCGGCAGCCTCGCGCAGCCCGGGAGCTTCGCGCGGCGGGTGGGTGGCGGTGGGAGGGTGACTGGGAGAAGGGGCGGGGTGGCGTGGGGTGGGGGTGCGACGGCGGGAGGAGGGTCTCCCAGCCCAGGCCCAGTTTCAAGCCTTCTGAGCCTGCGTCCGCCTAGGGGGAGGGCTTCCCTGGCCCGGCTAGAGTGGCTCAAAGCACCAACGACTGTCAAGAGAGTCGGAGAGCGGCGGTGCCGGAAGTGTCTGCGCGCCGTGAGAGAACTTTCCTGCTCCGGCGGCGGCCCGGGGCGCCCACCGCCTCGGGGATCGCAGCGACGATGCGCCCTGATGACAACGACCTGAGCGGACTCGCGCTTCGGCCCAGCGCCAGAGTCTACGCACGGCTCGCGGCTGGAGAAGACTGAGCCCAGAGGCGTCCGCGCGCCGCGGGAGCCCAGTGCTGGCGGCGCGGCGCTCGGGGCCCATTTCCTTTGCCCGGTCGTCTAGCGTCTTGGCTGGTTCCCCGCGATCACGCGTCCTCAGCGCCGGCCGCGGTCGCCCGCGGTTCCCGCCCTCCCCGCCGGCCGGGCCGTGTCCCCGGTGGCCGCTGGTCGCGTCTGTGCCATGGGGCTGCCTACTCTGGAGTTCAGCGATTCCTACTTGGACAGCCCGGATTTCAGGGAGCGCCTGCAGTGTCACGAGATTGAACTGGAGCGGACCAACAAGTTCATCAAAGAGCTCATTAAGGACGGCTCTCTGCTCATTGGGGCGCTGAGGAGTAAGTGGAGCCGGCTGGGGCGGGTGGAGAGGGCGCGGGGATGCGGCGACTTCCCGCGGGGTGCGGGTCTGAGGGGTGGGATGGAGGACTCGGGGCTTCTTTTGTTTGAATGGGTTCGGGACAAAAGCTGAAGAGCTCCCCTGCTGGTGGCCAACGAAGTTTGTGCTTAGGTGTTCTTTACTTACATATTTTAATGTCTACAGAGAAGTGGAAGTTATCCACTGGACCAGGAGTATATCCTGAGGAAAGTTGTTCAAAGTCATGTTTTTTTATAAAGCTCCCGAAAAGTGTTGAGAGACTTATTGGTCCTTTTTTGTAATTTTATTGTGCCTCGTTTGAACACTTAAAAAAAAAAAAGGTTATCCTTAAGGAGAGATTGAAGAGTTTGGCTTAAGGATAAAATGAAACTAGTTTGTTTAGTGATACTCAAAGAAAATAATTAATTTATTATGTGCATCAGTGGCTCTTCACTGGGCACAACAGATCATTGAATTGGCTTTTTAAAAAATGTACATTTGTGGGCGCCTGGGTGGCTCAGTGGGTTAAAGCCTCTGCTTTCGGCTCTAGGTCATGATCTCAGGGTCCTGGGATCGAGGCCCGCATCGGGCTCTCTGCTCAGCAGGGAGCCTGCTTCCCCCTCTCTCTCTCTGCCTGCCTCTCTGCCTCCTTGTGATCTCTCTCCCTCTGTGAAATAAATAAATAAATAAATCTTTAAAAAAAAAATAAAAAATGTACATTTGCAATTTTGCCATTTAGTAGGATGATAGAGATGATAGAGTACAACATGGCACCAGTGGATTCAATCTCTTTACAGGTTTTTTTGTGCATCGTAATTTTTGGTTTGTATTGTAAGTCTGATGATGTTGGTCGAGTCACTGGGGATGAGGGTTCAGTGGTTAAAGGCCAACCAGAATTTCTGATGATTGAGTAAAGACTATCCTTAGGGATTTTTCCACTTCCTTTACCGAACCGATGTTCTTTACTCCCTCCTGAATCTGCTGGATCTTTACTTTCAAGTACTAAGACCTAGGAGAGTCTTAGTAAAAGAAACTCAAGTTTCTCTTTAAAAAAATAGAGTTATCTGCCTTCGGCTCAGGTCACGATCCCGGGGTTCTGGAATCCAGACCCTTATGGGGCTCCTTGCTCAGCGGGGAGCCTGCTTCTTCCTCTGCCTCTCCCCCACTCCGGATCGTTCTCTCTCTGACAAATAAATAAATAAAATCTTAAAAAAAAAAAAAGAAAATGGAGTGATTTAACTGATAAGGTTTAACTTGTTACCTTTCCTAGGATGTATTTGCATCTTATTGGAGGCTTCTGAAGGTTTTAGCTACTGAAACGAAGCCCTGGACTCTCTGTCCTCTAATGGCTGGTTGAGTGAGGTATTTTCATTGCACGGAGAGCCTTGGAGCATCTAGAAATCCCCAGGGCAAATGTAGTAGAACCATCATGGAGTGTATCAATTGGAAGGTCAGTAACAATATAATGGGGATGTATGTGCTTGAAACTGAGACAGTAGCATCTGATCTATATTTTGAAGCATGTATTAATAATGGTAAGGATGGAGCTTTTCAAAATGTCTTACTAGTGTGCTCCCAAATCCTTTTTTAACCATCCCCAATGCTAAAACATTTACTTGTTACTTGTGCTACTTAACTACGATAAAATGTTTTATGTCTACATTCACATTAATTTCTGCATTTGAGGTTAGTATTGATAACAGTATTTACTGATTTGTGAAAAAATAATTTATCTGTAGTTCTTTTCATTCTGTGCATACACAAATGTGAACTCTCCTTACTTCTGGTTTGCAATTTTTGGTTGAGGTCTCAGGACTGGCCTTTTTGCATTTTAGCCTCTTCCAAAAGAGTTTCCCTGTGTCAGAGTGCTAAATGCCAACCTGCCTCTTGTGGAGCTGCCAGCAGGTCCACAAGTGACATTTTCTCCTCACTCTGCTGGAAGATAATTTCAGTGTTTCAAAAGTTGAAAACACTTCCATGGCTGTGATAAAAGTCCTGCAATGCATATTATTTTACCAGTGATGTGCTTTATTATGATTTTTGAATCTAGTCATGCAAAAATCAGGTGATACCCATCCTGATAAGTTTGTTCTTCCATATGTAAAGTGAAGAAATCTTGAAAGTGTAAGTTCCTTGAACTTACAGAAGCTGTCTCATTAATTTGTTCTTATACACTTAAATATACAACTTGCTGTCTTTCTAGGATTCTTAGGTTTGTGATGAGAGTGCATGATTTTAATGTTTGATTATGATTTATCTCATTATGGAAGGAGAATGTTTTGTTCCTTATTCAAAGAATTCCCAGCATCGGTTGCCAAATAAAGATTTGGAGCAGAGGAACTCTTGAAGTCACATGATGGCACTGCTTTTTTCCCACCAAGCCACCTCCTGTCCCCTGGGGAAGATGCACTGAGGCAAGGCTGCAAGCGGCTAAGTGTGGGTCCTCCGAAGTTGCTCAGCTAGGATAAGACTATGCCTACAGGACTTTGAAGCCTGCTTTTAGTTCTATCCCAGATCCACCAAGAAACCCTCTTTTCCCCAGTTCTGTCCCTTGTTGTTCTTTTCTACCAGAGGAAGCCTTCACCTTCCCTAACTTTATGCTTCTCCATTCTCTGTATCTACTGTTTCAGTAAGTGTATCCATTATCCAGTTCAGTTTTATTTTTTGCTGTTATTTTCATTAATAATTAATGGTTTCTTAATATGGCCTTCCTGAAAGGGCAATCATCGTGCATTTCTAAGCATCTTATATTATTTCCATCCTAGTTCATAGCTTTTCTGGTGAGAATTTTGGCATGCACTCTTGGCTAATACATGCATGGCTGTTTGGATACAAGTCAAAATGCTCTTTGATTTTTACTTCCGGATGTCAGTATTGTGAGAATTAATAAAAGGGAAACCACACTGATGGTAGGCTGGCATGTTAGGAGAGACTGGTAGGTACCACTCAATGTTAATTACAGGAAGTTTTGTCAGTTACAGACCACTAATAGAAAATCAATAGTGAATCATCAGTTAAGGTCCCAATAGGGAAAGATGTATATTGCATTTCCTACAAGAAATCAACTACCCCTGCAACTCATCTGATGAGAAACCATTATCACTCTGAACTCTTGCTTTTCTCCAATGGACTTTTATTCAGAACAACCCCTCTAAAGTTCTTCCTCCTTCTCCATGAAATAACAGTGCTCTTTGTTTTTTGGACTTAGTTATGTTTTTGCTGTAACTTGTTTGTCCAGGATTGCAATTTCCTATTATTCCCGAATAAACCCATTTTTGCTGGTAAAATTACTGGCAGTTTTATTTTTAAGGTTAATAGTTTCTTTAGTAGAGTTTGGAAGGGTCCTTATCAAGGAAAACATCAAGTAGATGATTTGAATTTTAAAGAATATAAGATACTTAACATTTTTAAAATGAATCATTGCACATCCAATCTGAGAAAATGGATGACAGCTCATTAAGTGGATGGACATAGACCCTAATTTAAATTCTGGTGCTAGCAAATGATGTGTGATAATTGGCAAATAACTTAATCTCTCTGGGTCCTACTTTTCCTATCAAATGAGGGAAGATCTATAAAAGTCTTACCACTAGGATTATTTTGTTACATGCTGTATAGACATTTGGTGAGCAATATTTGATACTGGAGAATCAGGTTTTAGTTCATGCTGTTATTCAAAATCCTCCCCCATTTCATCAATGTTATTCTATAAACTTTGTTCCTTTGTTCCTTTAAAATTTGAGTTGTGAAATCATACGCTGTTTTTGCTTATTGATTTTCTTCTTTTATAGATCATATTCAAAGAAACACCTCTAAATGGCTTTCTCATATAATTTCTCCTTTACTTTCTATTTTCTTTATTCTTTATACTTTTGAGTATTTAAATAGGGCTTTGTCCTTGCAAGAATAGACTTCCCTGGGGCCCCTGGGTGGCTCAGTCAGTTAAGCATCTGCATTCGCGTCAGGTCTTGATCCTGGGGTCCTGGGATCAAGCCCCATGTGTCTGGATCCCTGCTCAGAGGGGAGTCTGCTTGTCCCTATCCCTCTGCCCCTCCACCTGCTTGTGCTCTCTTTCCTAAATAAATAAGTAAAATCTTAAAAAAAAAAAAAGGGGGAATAGACTTCCCCTCCTCCCAAAAACAGAAAAGAGAAAAAAGGAGTAGACAGAAATAGAGTTGTAGTCATTTAATTGAATTATTGGGTGGGGAGAGGATATCAACATTTTTTCTTCTACCCTGCCTTTTGGCATCTTGGTTCCTCCCTGCCTTTCTTTCCCTCTCCTTCCTTCCTTCCTTCCTTCCTCCCTCCCTCCCTCCCTCCCTCCCTGTGTTTCTCAAACACCTTAGCCTGGTTTCAGTTGTTTTTTCACTTTAAGCCAGTTTTTATTTTGTGTGTATGTTCTGGGTCCACTCTACTACTGGAGTTTTTGGTGACACAGGGAAGGAGTTAAATAAAAGAAAAAAGCCAATTTTAAGAAGTTTGAGACTTTCTGTAGTTATTGTGCTATTTATTTGGTCATCCTTCAGCTTTTAATGAAAATTGCTATTGTTTTAGGCCATTTTAAAAAAAATTTTTTTTAAAGATTTTATTTATTTATTTGACATAGAGAGAGAGAGAGAGATCACCAGTAGGCTGAGAGGCAGGCAGAGAGAGAGGAGGAAGCAGGCTCCTTGTGTAGCAGGGAGCCCGATGCGGGGCTCGATCCCAGGACCCTGAGATCATGACCTGAGCTGAAGGCAGGGGCTTTAACCCACTGAGTCACCCAGGCGCCCTTGGGCCATCTTTTATATTTAAATTTGCACCTAGGTTTTTATTTAGTTTAAATGGAACCCATTGCAGTCTTTTTTTTTTTTTAAGATTTTTTTTTTTATTTATTTGACAGAGAGAGACACTATTTGACAGAGAGAGACACAGCGAGAGAGGGAACACAAGCAGGGGGAGTGGGAGAGGGAGAAGCAGGCTCCCCGCCAAGTGAGGAGCCCGATGCAGGGCTTGATCCCAGGACCCTGGGATCATGACCTGAGCCGAAGGCAGATGCTTAATGACTGAGCCACCCAGGTGCCCCCCATTGCGGAGTCTTGTTTACCCTGTAAGAGCTACTTCATGGCTGCTTATCCCACTAAGGCTGTTCTGCGAGTGCAGCTGGGCAGTCTAATCAAAGGTATGGATGTGTAATTACTTAAACCACTCATTTGGTTCTTAAGTCATTAGAATTAGAATTAAATGAGCAGAAGTAACTGTATCTTTCAAATGAACTGTAATTAATTTTAGAAACTGGTAGATTAGGAATGTGGTGCTTTAAGGTTCTGCTTCAGAGATATTGCAAAGTAAAAGCAGTTCTACTTGTGTTAATTGAAATGACAGCTTGGCACTTACTGAAGTGAAAGTAATTTGGGCTGGCTGAGTACTTCCATTTACTTCTCTTCTGATTCTCAACATGAGCTCAATGGGTACCCTTTTACACTGTCTTTATTTCCGTTGGATTTCCTTTTTAGCAGGTAGTAATTGAGGGGCTGTCCTGTTAGAGGACAGGGAATGAGTTAGTGGGAGAACAGTTTAGCAAGAACCACCTTTTACACTCTATCTCTGACAGTTATCAAGATATTCTGAGAGTGAAGAAAACTCAGGTAACTGCTAAAGTTTTAAGTCACTGAAAAGCTGCTATAGCAAACTTCTTTTGAATTCCTAACTTAGAATACAATATTCTTTGTGTTGATGTTACATACCTAGAGAATGGCAAATCTTTTATTTAGAATTATAAAGAGAAATATTAGTTTAAAACATTCATACCATTAAGCCACATTTGGTAAATAGGCAACAATGGAATGTTTATTATGGACAGATAAGGAAGGGTGAAGAAAAGGGTTTATTTTGTCTTGAATCTTTTTCATGAAAACTGTTTCTTGCCAGAGCTGTGATTGCTGCCTCTTCTGGCCCAAGCCATCCCTGCTGTCCAGAGCGTAATTTCCCCTCATTTCATCCTTGTAGGCAGGTGCTGGCCCCTCTGTAGCTCCACGTGTCACCCACCAGTTTCAGTTGGCAGCTCTGCCAGCCTTCCTTTTTCCTCCAGCCTGCTGAACCTCTGCCCAGCATCTAATAATCCTTATAGTGTATTCCCAGTGGATCTGGCCTCATCAAGGACTTGTTACCAGCTTCTTGCTGACTTTTATCCTGAAAATTAAAACCATTTTCCAAGCACCTGGCTGACTAGTGCGTGGACTCAGTGCTTCATCTTTTGCAGCTGCCTTAGTCTGAGTTGTAATGGCTAGGTTTTGTAGAAGTGTAGAAATTCACATAATATTTGATAATCTTAATGGCCCTTGAAAGCAAAGGAAAAGGGCTGGATGATAACAGGACAGTCATTACAAAGATAATTATATTAATAGTTTTGTCTTTGGCTAGGTGAACTTAAACTTTGGCCTGGATATTTCTGGTAATGTGGATCCTTCTCTATAAGATTACATCTAATTGGGATTTTTTTTTTAAGATCTTATTTATTTATTTGACAGAGAGAGAAAGATCACAAGTAGGCAGAGAGGCAGGCAGAGGGAGAGGGGGGAAGCAGGCTCTCTGCTGAGCAGAGAGCCCAATGCGGGGTCGATCCTGGGACCCTGAGATCATGACCTGAGCTGAAGGCAGAGGCTTAACCCACTGAGCCACCCAGAGGCCCCTGTGGGATGTTTGTTTAATCAGAATACATTATAGTTCATATCTGCAGTCTTCTGATTTTATTACCAAGAATCCAGTTATAACACTGAAGAAAGCGTTCTGGCACATGTACATCACTCTGTGAGGACTGTGACTTGCGTCAAGAAAAGTGAATTGAGGAATACTAAGGTAATTTACAGTAGCTGATAATCTGCCAGTTTTTTCAACCTTTTCCCTTTCTTGCAGAGGTATGCATAGCATAAAAGAAGAAAAATAAGTACTCATTTTCCTAGGATTTTTAATTTGAGAGTAATTCTTTTAATTGTAATTTTTGCATGGAGCCTGGTGGGAAAAGGCTAAAATAAGACTAATGAAATCTTTGTAGATTATTTTATATTAATTATGAGAGACTTTTTCAGTTCTAATTTTCAGATTCTGTGATAAAAGTCTCCATTCCTAAAGGCATTTTAAAAAATGCCCAAACATGATATTTTTTGTATGTTGTTGGTTTATTTGATTTGGGTGAATATGTTTTGTATTTTGTGAAGCATAGGGAAGCATCCTGTATTGGTTCTCAATGTCAGATGGTATAAAAAAAAAAGGAAAAAATGCTGCATGTATATAACTTTGCTACATTAATAGTATTCTCCCTGAACCTTGGCTTTACTCTGGGGAAAAAGTGGGTAGACACACTATGCCCCCTTTCATTTGGAAGTCAGACATATTTCTCAGTAGTGAAATTTTTATATTTCCTTATGCAAATCTAAAAAACATGCTGCCTGACAGTTTATGAAAGAGATGCCAAATAGTATTCCCTCATGTATAAACATATATTGGAGCTTATCCAGATGAAATACCCAGCTTCAGTTTTCTCTTTAGTACACAGTAAAAATGGTGATTTAATTTAGAAAACTGGTATGTGTTTATGTGCGGAGCAGAGTGATAAGCTGCTAATAGAAATGAGTATTCAGTATGTGTCTTATCCCTTTCCAAATGGAAGCTATGTAAATTGATTTTACTTTGCTTTGGTGAGAATTTTTTCTTCTTCATTTATTTAATTTCTTTATTAAATAAATTCATTCACAATGTCTGAATGGAAAATGTGGCCCAAAAATGGGGATTGTCGGGGGGAGAATGGTGGTTGTGAAAGAAGTAAACAAGGAGAAACAAATTAAAATTGCTTGAGAAAAGAATTTAAATATTATGGTTTTGGAACTTGTATCAGGCTTTGTGTATCTTTTGTGAAAAAGTTACAGTGTGACACTAGGGAATCAAAAGAATAAGAGACTAGCCTTCCAACTGTTGTAAAAGCTGGTTGTGGAAAATTTGAGGGAGATGGTTCCCATTAAAAACTGCCAACATTAGAGATAATAGGAGGTGGCTTTTTTAGGGGCACACTATTTGGGGAAGATGTGGGAAAGCTGCGTACTCATGAAAAAATGATTTCAACATAGGAAGTAATAGGAAGGACTTTTAAAGGTATGTGTTGACTGCTTGCCAATCCTGGTTTTCTTTAGGTGGCCCTTTCTAACCTTAATTATTACTTCCTCTGGATCCCAGCTCCATCGTTGCACCTTTTTTCTTAGGGTGTGATATTGCTGAATTCCTCTTCCTTTTTCAATTTATTTCCTCTGTTCTTAAATGTTGATGGTACATGAAAATTCCTTCTTAGCTCTTTTACTGTTTGCTTTCCTTGTATGATAACATGTCCTCCCGGGCTCCAGCCCTAACCTCATTTTCCTGAGCTCTGGATCTCATTGTTACCAGCATATTACCACATAGATGTGCTTCAGGCACCTCAGACTCAAGTGTGTCAAAACCAGGTTCTTTCTTGTTCTCCACCTTGTTCTCATTTCTCTAGTTATAGCCTCATCCACCTGTTCATCCCAAAAAGGAACATCTGAATCCTTCCCAACTCTTCCTGTTTCCGTCCCTAGTTTTTAAACTCCAATTTTTCGCTCTTCCTAGGATAGAAAATTTGGTTAGTCCTGTAATTCTGTGCTCTCAGATATCCTAAATTAGATTTTTTTCTGCCTGTGTTTATAAAATAAAATTTCTTTCTTAGCTTAAAACAACAGGCATTTATTCTTTCATAGTCTGGAGGCCAGAAGTCCAAAATCAAGGTGTCAGTAGGGCCATGCTCTCTGAAGGCTCTAGGGGAGGATTTTTCCTTGCCTCCTCTGGCTTCTGGTGTTGCCAACCCAAGATGTTCATTGGGTTGCAATGTGTCACTCTAGTTCATGGCTCTGTAGTCACATGGTGTATACCCTCTGTGTCTCTATTACATTTTACTTACTCTTTCAGATATAAACTTCTGGGTGCCAAGGATATCTGTATTCTGTTCAGCTCTGACCACATTGTGGATGCTCAGTGATTCCTCAACATCAACCAACTTACTAAGAAGAGTATTTGGGGGGAGGTTTTTGAATATTCTTCAGAGTGAATGAGCCATGAAATGGGGATTACAAATGTGCTTTTTAATATTGTTTCCCACAGGCTTCACTGTCACTGCTCAGACTTGGGCATACTGATTTTTAGGACTGGGTAATCCAGGGGGCAGCAGGTGTTAGAACTTTATTCTAGTCCTGGTGCTGCTACTAACTAATGGCATTGTACAAGCCACTTGTCTCAGAACCTATTTTTTCATCAAAAGTGGGAATAACGTACCATCTATATTTCTTATAGGATTTTCTTTGAGAGGGGGAGGGGCAGAGGAAGAGGGAGAGAATCTCAAGTAGGCTCTACACCTAGTGTGGAACCTGACATGGGGCTTGAGCTCGCAAGTCTAAGATCATGACCTGAACTGAAATTAAGAATGAGACTCAACCAACTGAGCCACCCAGGTCCCCCAGTTTCTTATAGGATTTTTGTGTAGGCCATGAAAAAAAGGGGTAATATAAAAATGTAACATTATTTTCAATTGCTTTAGGCAGGATCATTGTGATCCTAATAATTTCAGTTTTTTTCCAAGACTACATTTAACATATTCTTATCAACATTATCATATTCTGTAGGAAATTAGATTTTTAAAGTGGGAATGCTTTAATTGAATTTTAAAGGATGGGCTTGTCTCCCCCAGTTAAATCTATTTGGAGGGATGGGGCGCCTGGGTGCCTCAGTCATTAAGCATTTGCCTTCAGCTCAGGTCATAATCCCAGAGTCCTGGGATCAAGCCCCGTGTCTGGCTCCCTGCTCTGCGGGAAAGCCTGCTTCTCCCTCTCCCACTCCCCCTGCTGGTGTTCCCTCTCTTGCTGTGTCTCTCTCTATCAAATAAATAAATAAATTCTTTAAAAATAAATTAAATAAATACATAAATCTATTTGGAGGGAAATGATTGTAAGATGCGGCATGGTTTTGGTTTAGCTTTTTTCTTTTCTTTTTTTTTAAATTTGTATTTATTTTTTTTTCAAGATTTTATTTATTTATTTGACAGAGAGAGAAACCACAAGTAGGCAGAATGGCAGGCATAGGGAGAGAGAGAAGTAGGCTCTCCACTGAGCAGGGAGCCTGATGTGGGGCTCGATCCCAGGACCCTGACATCATGACCTGAGCCAAAGGCAGCCACTTAATCAACTGAGCCACCCAAGTGCCCCTAGCTTTTTTCTTTTAAGCAAATATTTACTATGATCTGGGAACCAAGAAAGCATTAGGTTGGCATTTAGGGATTATGATTGGGTAGTATAGATGTTGAGACTTTATGAGCATATCTGCTGGTGCTTTATTTCTGGTGGGTCAGGTCAGTGTTCTATAAAAGTTATGTAAATGATGGTCACATCTTGTAATCTTGTACGTCTCTAAATGAAATAGACAGCTGGGCAATTTCACAAAATAAAACAGGCATATAAAAAAAGATTTTTTTTTTCTTTTTTTCTTCACATTGGTTTCTGTGTGGAAGACAGATAGTGGCTTAGAAAAACACTTCCCTAAGTGTTTCTTAAGCTGCACAAATATTTTGTAAATGTAATTACATTTGGGGTGAGATCATCCTAGTGGATACTGGTGAGAAATGAAAATGATGAGATTGGTAGGGTATTGCTGGTCTTGAGGGCAGGGAGTTGTGGGAAAAATATTTCATTAAGAATTGAATTAAGAATTGAAGAGGAAGATTCAGTTGGCCAAGTGAGAAAATTGAGTTGAGTCTGTTAGCTAGTTGGTTAAGAAAAGGTGGTATTGGGCGCCTGGGTGGCTCAGTGGGTTAAAGCCTCTGCCTTCGGCTCAGGTCATGATCTCAGGGTCCTGGGATCGAGGCCCACATCGGACTCCCTGCTCGGCAGGGAGCCTGCTTCCTCCTCTCTCTGCCTGCCTCTCAGCCTGCTTGTAATCTCTCTCTCTCTGTCAAATAAATAAATAAAATCTTTAAAAAAAAAAAAAAAGAGAAAAGGTGGTATTATTGAATTGGTGTCAGAATCACCAGGAGAGGATATTTGGATGGTACCACAAGAACAGAATAGATCATTTAAAACAACAACAATGAAAGATATTTCTTAAGGGATCTATGAATTTAAAGGGAGTTCTGCCCTGAAGTTGGGGGAGGTAGGGAGCAATGAATAGGAAGTCTAAACTTTGGGGACAGCTTGCAAAGTGCAGCAGGGCTGGAAAAAGCCAGCATCAGGTGTTAAAGAAAGAAAATACAGATTCTTAATAATCCTGAACAAGGAATAGCAGCAAATGAGTGAGAATGACAGCCTCTAGGTTTGTCAGATTTAAACTCTTTTGGGTGCTTGTCCTTTTCTTCCCATTATTTCGGTTCCTCAGACAGCTCTGATGGAAATTAGAGTTCTGTAGATATTCACAGCTGGCTGAGTATGATGTTTTATGACTATCAATTGATGAGAGGGGAAGAAAGAGGATAAAACAAGGATGTAGAACCAGGGTGTCAGTTGCAAGATAGTCTTCCTACTTTAAGTCCTAAGATTATGCCTTAGACTTCCTTATTTTCTTTACTGAGATTGTGGTCTGCACTTCTGTCACAGTGTATGTTAACTGAAGCTAATCCCAATTTATGCAAATAATCTGAATATTAAATCTGGCTAAAAGAAATGGGTTTTTTCTTGAGTTTAGTTTAGCATTACCATTCATACCTTTGCAGTGCTAATAATGCTTAATCATTACTATTGGGACATTTTAATATAAAGTAGGTTCACTGAAGATTTAACACTAACAACAGTCAATCTGGTATAGTAGAAAGAGCTAGGCTTTAGAATCTGAGCAATGCTTTTCAATCCTAATTCAGACACTTATTAGCTATGTGGCTGTGAGCAAGTTACCTGGCTTCTTTTGTGGTTTTTCTTGCCTGTAATATGGGAGTAATATTTATTTCATATGCATATTTTCAGAATTAAATAAGATAACATACAAAGTCTCCAGCACGGAGTGTGGTACTTGTTATTAAATACTAATTTTTTCATCTATCTCATTCATCGCTAATGTTGAGACTAGGTACTGAAATTTAGACCGTTGTTATAAACAACCACCACCACCATATTTTATTCAAGAAAGGATCTGAGGTGGCTTTTCTAAGCAAAATCTTTACATTACTTGGACAAATGTACCATTTATACATGCATAGAACACTTTATTTATTTATTTATTTATTTATTTATTTATTTATTTGAATTTATTTATTTGACAGAGAAAGAGATCACAAGCAGGCAGAGAGAGAGGGGGAAGTAGGCTCTCCGCTTAGCGGAGATGTGGGGCTGGATCTCAGGACTCTGAGATCATGACCTGAGCCAAAGGCAGAGGCTTAACCCACTGAGCCACCCAGGCACCCCAGAACACTATATTTAATGTTGATACAAGACCTCTAGACTATGTATCATCGTTGCTTGTTATCATGAATATGCCTCTCAGGGAGAGTTAGCTGTTGCTTCTGTGGAATAGCTTAGCTATCTTCTTTAAGACGCTTCATATTTGAGATTTTATGTTTTGTAAAAAAAAATGACGTTCATCACTTTTTATTTTGATTTTTTTATTATTTGCCTGTTTTTCTCCCTAGAAAGTTAGCTTCATAAGAGTTGCCACCAAATCTTTGGGATGCTGGAGCTGGACACATGATACATTTTTCATCAATACATTAACTTTTAGGAAGTTGTGCCAAAACAATGTTTGGAAATGTATAAATTCAAAAGTTGTTACTACTCACTTAATGTACCCACTTTCTTCCCCTCTCCTCAATTCTGAAACTTTATACATGAAGACAAATATCTTAGTGAAAAACCATTAGCATATTATATAGATTTTACCAGAATGAGATTGATTAGAACAGGTTTATTTAAGTAATTGATATTCGTCAGTGACAATATTTAGTATCTCAAATAAAAAGACATTGCTAAGAACATGAAATTGTACAAATGATCTATGTTGTTTCTGTTTGTAACAAAGTGTTGTATATACTATTTTTGAGGTGCCATTTCAGAGTGTTGATTTTAATTCTGTAGGAATACCTTCTTAAAAAGTATTGAGATATATATTTATTATATATAATTATTCATTATTGAGGTATAGTTTATTGCCATAAATTTCCTTTTAAAAGTGTTTAATTTTTTGGGTGCCTGGGTGGCTCAGTGGGTTAAAGCCTCTGCTTTCGGCTCAGGTCATGATCTCAGGGTCCTGGGATCGAGGCCCGCATCAGGCTCTCTGCTAGGCAGGGAGCCTGCTTCCTCCCCTCTCTCTGCCTGCCTCTGCCTACTTGTGATTTCTCTCTGTGTGTGTCAAATAAATAAATAAAATCTTTAAAAAAAAAGTGTTTAATTTTTTTCATCTATTTACTGAATTGTGTAACCATCATCACTAATTATATTAAAACATTTGTTTTATGCTTTATTGAGGTATAATTGACAAATAAAATTGTGAGATGCTTAAAATGTGTATCATGGTGATTTGGTGTCTGTATACATTTTGAATGGATTCCTGCCAGCTTGTTAATTAGCACATCCATCCATCACCTCACATATTTATCTTTTTTTAAGTAAGAACATTTGCGCTTGACTCACTTAGCAAATTTCAACTAAATAGTACAGTATTACTGACTATAGTTACTATTTTAAGTTAAATCCTTATGCCTAATTCATCTTATAGCTGAAAGTTTGTATCCTTATCAACATCTCCCTGTTTCTCCTAACTCCCAGACCCTGGAAGCTACTAATCTTCTCTTTCTCTAACTTTGCTTTTTTTTTTTTTTTTTTTTTTTTTGATTCTACATATAAGTGATATCATGCAGTATTTGTCCTTCTTTTTCTGGTTTATTCTACTTAGCATAACGTTCTCACAGTCCTTCCATGTTCTTATAAATGGCAGGATGTTTTTATTTTCTTTGAATGTATACCCAGAGATGGGATTACTGGATTGTGTGGTAGTTCTATTTTTAATTTTTTGAGGAACCTCCATACTGTTTTCCATAGTGGCTGAACTAATTTATATTCTAAATTAGTTCAAAGTGCAAAGGGGTTCCCTTTTCTCCTTATCCTTGCCAACACTTACGTCTTTTTGATGATAGTCATTTTAACAGGTATGAGATGATACCTCATTGTGGTTTTTATTTGCATTTCCGTGATGATGAGTGATATCTAGCACCTTTTCAGTGTCTGTTGGCCATCTGTATGTCTTTGGAAAAATGTCTGTTCAGGTCCTCTACCCATTTTTTAATCGGATTGTTTGCTATTCAGTTATATAAATTTTTTATATGTTTTGGAACCACTATCTAATTTTAGAATAGTTTCATTGCCCCAAAAGAAATCCCATACCCTATTTTCTCTCTTCCCTCGCTCCTGGCAACCCTTACTAATAATACACTTTTATTTCTATAGCTTTGCCTGTTCTGAACCTATTTTGTATAAATAGAATGATGCAATCTGTGGCCTTTTGTGAATGACTACTTTCACTTAGCTTATTTTCAAGGTTCATCTATATATTTTTTTAAAGATTTTACTTATTTATTTGACAGAGAGAGACACAGCGAGAGAGGGAACATACAAGCAGGGGGAGTGAGAGAGGGAGAAGAAGGCTTTCCCACAGAACAGGGAGCTGGAGGCGGGCTTGATCCCAGGACCTTGGGATCATGACCTGAGCTGAAGGCAGACGCTTAATGACTGAGCCACCCAGGTGCCCCAAGGTTCATCCATATTTTAGTACTTATTGGTATTTTATTCCTTTTTATTGCCAAATATTCAGTTATATAGAAACACCACACATTTTGTTTATCCATTTATTAGTTGAAGGACATTTTGGTATTTCCATATTATTATTGCTATTATGAATAATGCTGCAAACATGTGTCTGTCTTATGTGGACATATGTTTTCATTCCCCTGGATATATCCCAAGGCATGGAGATTTTGGGTGATATGATAACTCCGTGCTGGAACTCACCTTTATAAATAGAAACTTAGTAGGTTTATAGGCATTTACATTACATTCTTTATGGTAGCAGTTTGAAAGCTAAATGTGTATGTATGTATGTATTTTTAAGATTTTATTTATTTGACAGAGACACAGTGAGAGAGGGAACACAAGCAGGGAGAAGCAGGCTTCCTGCTGAGCAGGGAGCCCGATGCGGGGTTCAATCCCAGGACCCTGGGATTGTGACCTGAACTGAAGGCAGATGCTTAATGACTGAGCCACCCAGGCTCCCCAAGAACTAAATGTGTATTTAAAGCAAAGTTACAACTTCCCAAAACAAATTCAGTTACAACCTTTATATTCGTTGGAGAAAACAGAACCACTTGGTGGATATTTAAGGAGGAAACATTTCCATGTTCTTTTAATTTTAATTATACGTGGGTAAATATTTAAAAATCTCATAATGGAAATATAGGGCAATAGCAATTTTTACATATGTGCAAAGAGTGGCAAGATGAGTGAAGAGGAGAAAACAAAGAATGATGGGCCTGGAGAAATGTGAAGAAGAAAGAATGGAACATTCAGCATATATATTAGCACTTGATATATGTCAGATACCATTCTAGGCCTTGGAAACACAGAGCAGAGGTCTAGCTTTTCTGGGTTTGCATTTACTGAGGGCATGCTGTTGATACTGTATGGTGTGTTACTGCTTGGTGCTAAGACTTAATAGTTACCATGTGTACCTTTTACTTCCTCAGATAGCCTTTTCTGTTTTTTTTGTTTTTTTTTT
>LNAC01000866.1:169937-185228 GCA_002007465.1 Ailurus styani | reverse complement strand
TTGCGAATGGCAAGATTTCGTTTCTTTTGATAGCTGCATAATATTCCATTGTATATATATACCACATCTTCTTTATCCATTCATCTGTTGATGGACATCTAGGTTCTTTCCATAGTTTGGCTATTGTGGACATTGCTGCTATAAACATTCGGGTGCACGTGCCCCTGAGGAACACTACCTTTGTGTCTTTAGGATAAATACCCAGTAGTGCGATTGCTGGGTCGTAGGGTAGCTCCATTTTCAACTTTTTGAGGAATCTCCATACTGTTTTCCAGAGTGGCTGCACCAGTTTGCATTCCCACCAACAGTGTAGGAGGGTTCCCCTTTCTCCGCAACCTCGCCAACATCTGTCATTTCCTGACTTGTTGATTTTAGCCATTCTGACTGGTGTAAGGTGGTATCTCGCTGTGGTTTTGATTTGTATTTCTCTGATGCCGAGTGATGTTGAGCACTTTCTCATGTGTCTGTTTAGCCTTTCTCTGTTAAGAAGGTTAACTTGTGCATATCTCCACTACAGTGGTCAACACAGCATTGGGGTCTAATATGAGAATGTGAATATCCATTCTTTTTTTTGTAAAGATTTTATATATTTATTTATTTGACAGAGAGAGAGAGAGAGAGAGAGAGAGAGAGAGAAAGATCACAAGTAGGCAGAGAGATAGGCAGAGAGAGAGAGAGGAGGAAGCAGGCTCCCTGCCAAGCAGACAGCCCGATGCGGAACTGGATCCCGAGACCCTGAGATCATGACCTGAGCCGAAGGCAGAGGCTTAACCCACTGATACATATCCAGGCGCCCTGAATATCCATTCTTAATTGACTCTAGATCAGGAAACATTTCAGGATCACCTGCTGCACTTTAGGCACTGTACTAGATACTGTGTGCGCATGTGTGTGTGTGTGCGTGTGCACGCGTGCACAGGCATACATACACACACATACACACCGAGTGGCCCTAGTAAGTCACTCTTTCTTAGACTCTGGTTTCCTCATTTTTACGTGGGGATAATAATAATAATAATAATAATAATAATAATACCTACTTTTTCAAGTTCTTTTAAGCCATGCCTAGCATATTACTTGGTATGTAGAAATCAGCAAATGGTTACAATTATAATCACAGTGTATTTTTTCCCCACAGTGTATTTTTTTAACAGATAAAATGAAGTAAACTCAATATTAAGAATATTTAAAATGGGAAACATTCTCTATGCCTTTCATGATGATTAACTCGATTTTATTTTTATTTAACCTTCCATGTCTACATGAATACACTTAAAAAATACAAAGACAATCATATATAAATTTATACTATCTTTCAAGTATTTTTTTTTCTTCATTTTTTTTTTACTATTAGCATATTTGTGACTCAAAGTACTAGGATTGGTGATATTTGTTTGTAAGTAACTTAAAGCAGTCTACATTTGAAATGTAAGTAAAACCAGAGCGGGTTACATTTTGAATAAAGAAACATCTGCAGTTTGCTACAGTTCACCAAAAGGAAATTGGATCATGTATCAACTATGTGACCAATAAGACTTTCATCTTTTAAAGAAATTTCCCTGACTGCCTAAAATCTGCATTCATCTATTACTCTGAAATGAAGCCTGTGGTATATACGTTGTTACACAGAATTTGGTGAACCTCAACATACTTTGCAGCTGCTGCATCTGCTGGAATTTAACTGGAAATCAGAAACAAGTATTTTGAAACTTCTTCAGGCTCACGCATTTTATGATTGCTTCTTTTTCTTAATGTGGACAGTTTGTCCTACCATGTTTCTTTTCAGGTTCCCAATTATTAGTCCTTTGGAATTACAAATCACTTCATCTTTTATAAACAGTGTTTTTTAAAGGAGTTACTAAATTAGTCTGAGAGGAGAAACTAGCCCTTCAGTATATCTTTTTGGCTCTTTCTGATCAGCTGTTATTTTTACCTCCATTGCACCAGCCCCCTCAAATTATACATGGGGATATACTCATATCTCAGGTCCCCCTAACTATGGTCTGTGGGTCTTTCTCTATGTTCAGTACTCTGTGAGGCACATATTTATTGACAGGTAACTGTTAAATACATGGCTATGTTGACTTTGTGAAAATTTAATCCTTGAGATATTCTAAAGCTTAGGATAATGTAGTCATTGTTTTACTGGACTGTTGTATTTTTGACCATACTATTCCTTACTTTCTGAAGCTTCTCCGTGGGCTTTTGTGGAGCCATATGTATTCTCTTACCATGCTTTTCATCAACTTTCCAACTTTTTTTTCTTAGTCTTCCAGAGTTCCTTCATTTATTCCTTCCTCTTTAATGTAGGTGTTCATATTGTCCAATGAGAACCTTTTCTCAATAGATGTAAGTTGGTGATGAATATTTATCCATAACCAAAAGGTTAGTATCTGTAAGGTAAACAGGGGAAGAAGATGGTTAGGATATCATTAGATAAGTGAACACTAGACACAGGACAGTTGAGTAGCCAAAGGATAAATACAACTGTTCACCTTTACCAGGAGTTAGAGAAATGCAAATGAATTTAAAGTGAGGCATTTATTTTTATCTATTAACTTAGCTAAAAAGATTTTTAAAAATGCCTTTTGCTAAGTGGGGTGTACCAAGACTCTTACCTTCTGCTGCTGATAGAATTTTAAATTGGTAATAAGTGTCAAGGATCTTAAAGGTTTTATATTCACCAATACAATGACCCAAATTGTACTTTTTCTATAGCAGGTAATATTGATTTCCTACCCAGCATCTGTGCCCTTTCATTCCTTCTATAACAATGTGGAGTTTGTTCAGCAAGATGAACCTACCCCCAGGTCAGGGGTAAATCCTGATTAGTTGAGTCACTCGTTGTAACCCATTTTTCCTTGCTAGGGATGGCAGGTATTTCTCAACTTTTAAATAACCAACAGTGCACCTGTGAGTTTGTTATGGTACTGCATGCAGTTTGGAAACTGGTCCTCACCTATATGTAAATGATTAAAATTTACTTATAATAGAAAATAATTAGAAATGACTCAACTAGTTTAGTAGATTTTAACAGTGACTACTCATCTAGTCCATTAAACATAAGTCTTATGATATAAATCTAAGTTACAGCAAAGCAAGATACAGTCTTATTTATTTATTTATTTATTTGTTTATTTATTTATTTATTTGACACAGAGAGAGAGATCACAAGTAGGCAGAGAGGCAGGCAGAGAGAGAGAGGAGGAAGCAGGCTCCTTGTCTAGCAGAGAGCCCGATATGGGCCTCGATCCCAGGACCCTGAGATCATGACCTGAGCCGAAGGCAGAGGCTTTAACCCACTGAGCCACCCAGGTGCCCAAGATACAGAGTCTTATACATGCTTTTGTCTTTATATGAGGAGAAAATATGCCTGTGAAAAAACTTAGTAAAATCTACCAAAAAGAAATGCTGTGTGTAAATGCACTAGGATGGCGATATTAGGGAGATTCCTGCCCTCCACCCCCAATTTTCTAGTGGAGTAAAGGAAATTAATGAGAACCTAGAGGGAGGTGTTGGAGAGTAGGTCCTGCTAGTTGCCCCCCTGGCAGAGCTTTGAGAGCTGTGATTCCAGAGGTGCTTGCTGTTTCCACTGTGGGGTGTCAAGTTGGGGAGAATAGGGTGGGAGGCCATAAGCTCTCAAGTGGCAGCCAATTACTGAGAGTTGGTGAGGTACAAGCTCAGATAAATATTCTTTCTAATCTACTCTTAACTACACTTCCTTCCAATCCATTATAACAATTCTCTGTAAATGACGTGATAGTGATTTTCTTAACATATAGCCTTCATATCTTTTCCCTACTTACTTTACCATTTTCTGGTTTCTGGCTCTTTAATTTGCTTTCTCTATTGTCCAGCCATCTTTGAGCACTTTCTCTTTTCTTTCTTTTAAAAATGGTATATCGAGGCTGTCATAAAATATACATATCCAGGTTTGGACTGTCTTGTTTGTTTATGGTAAGCGCATGGTTTTCATGGACAAATTAATTGTAACTGGTGTTTTGTTAAAATATAATTCGTATTAATAACCATAAGAGTTCTCCTGGACGACAGAGTCAGGTTTTAAGGATGTTGAGAATATATTTCTGGTGAGGGTTTCAGCACAGAACCTATACTGAGTTTGATTTCTTTTGTAGTATTTTGTAAACTATTAGATGCAAATGAATATCCTGTGAAAATAGGATCTTACTGTCTTTCAGGTAACAGATATTGAGACAAATAAGTGAGGGTTAAAAGAAGCTCGAGACTCAGAGATCATGAAATTAAAGTTACTACCTGGTAAGACTAGGCAGCAGTTAAACCAACTTGGGCATGGATTCTGACCATTGAGTGAGGCCTTAGCTCTCTTTGAAGCTGTTTCCTCTCCTTTAAATTGGAGATCACTGTCTTTGCCACACTTATTTATTATGATAATGAAATCCATTCATTTATCAGATCAAGGTAGGTACATTCTAAAGTGAAAGGTCCAAAAAATGATAATATGATTTCTCTTTAATTTCTGCTAAAAAATACTTGAAAATTGTAAAGTATTTAGTTGAGAGGAATTTGGTATAATAAAACATAAGCTATTTATTGGCTATACTTTAAGGATTTCTTTAGGGAATCTGTAAAAATATGTTCCTTTGGAAATATTACTCTAAGTGGTCTGCTGTATTCATCGTCTTTCCATGCCAAGCTTAAATGTGAGCAAATTTGTTGCATTCTGTTTCTTTTTGGGTTTGTATTTTTAACATGGCTTGCATTTTATTTATTAGTCATCCTTTTTAACAAACTTATTATCTTACAATTGTCTTATCTATTCTTTTTTTTTTTTAATGAAAAGAAAGGATAATTTAAGGCAAGAATTTTGGCTAACGGGCTCTGTCTGGCCACTCTGAACAGATATGGTTTTGTAATATGGTATCAGTATCCTGTGTTTTCTGTTATTTAAATTATGAGTAACCATAGTGGGCAGAATGATACAAGGATTTCTGAAATCCTGTTTTTATGTTAATAGGCAGAATCTTTTTAGCAGAACTTTTAAATGATCTAGCAAGTGAAATGATTTGCTTAAAGAGGATTAAAATGTATTTACCTGTGAAGTCAATTCTTAAATGCTACAATGTGAAAGATTTTCGTTAATGGCATTTCATATTCTTAACTCTGTTAAGTTTTATAAAAACACTTCAAATGATGAACAATGAATTGAATTCTATGTCCACTTGTCTATACAACTTATAGATTACTATATGTGTTGTTGTTGTGTTTGTGTGATAGTTGTTACAATTTACTGCCATCTGAAGTAGACATTTCCATTAACCTCTACTTCCAAACTTGATGGGGTCTTTTATCTTTCTTCCACTACCTGTGGGAAAGGGAATTCCAAAATTCCAGTGTGAAGAGAATTCCAAAATTCCAGTTCGAAAGGAATTTTGGTGAGTAGATGGGACAGCCACCCCTCTGATATCTGGAGATGGTTCTTGGGCCTTTTGAGGAGGTAGTAAACATCAGTCAAAGAAGAGAAGAGATCCCTTATTACACTTCTCAGATTTTTTTTTTTTTCTGCTCAGGTTGAACTGTAACAGGCAGACCTAAAACATTCTTCCTTAGCTTTTGACTTCGGATCCCAAATTAATTATATCCTTGTGCAATCTTGTTAACTCTTATCTCCAGCTGGAGAATAGGAGAACTAATTTTCCTCTTTCTGTCCTTAAATGTGTGGGTCTGGGATAAGACTAAAAACGTGGTGGAGGTAGTAGTATACCTTTGAGGATAATCCATCTCACCATTCCATTTTCTGTTCTATGTAGCTTGCTGTTTGGGAACATGTTTATCTGAAGATGGTAACGAGAAGAAGCAGTGCATTTCCTTATGACTCTGGGTATATGTTTATTTTGATTTATTATTTTCAATATTTTATTTTTTAAAATAAATATTTATTTGTTCATTTTCACCACTACTGGCCATTTTTAAAAGTTTCTTCTCTCTTTTTTTTTTATTAAAGCCATAATTGAAAGGGATAACAAAATACAAACACAAGGAAAGCTAAATGTCAATAGGATTTACCTATTATCTATCAGGAAAAACACACCTCTGTACCAGCTGTCAGGGACCTTATAGGTGTCAGAAAGCTGTGATTCCTGTTCTCAGAATGCTCACAAACTAAACAGAACACAGATATATGGAAAGAACTAAAGTGGATGGTTTTAAGTGGGAGAAACGTCACTAGAGGAATTGCAGTCAACATATCTTGGAGCGTGATGTCCACAGATTGGATGAGTATAGGAAGAGAGTCTACTACCAATACAAGACAGCATGGGTAAAAGCACTGAAGGAGACAAACCATAAGAGACTCCTAATCTCACAAAACAAACTGAGGGTTACTGGGGGGTGGGAGGGTAGGGATAGGGTGGATGGGTTATGGACATTGGGGAGGGTTTGTGCTTTGGTGAATGCTGTGAAAGATGTAAGCCTGATGATTCACAGACCTGTACCCCTTGGGCAAAGAATAAAAATAAAATAAAATTAAAAAAAAAAAAAAGCACTGAAGGAGACATGAATTACCCTGTGACAGGGATGACAAATTGAGTGCTTTGATTAAATAGATCAGTCAACAATAAATGAGAAATGGGAAATGGGAACTGTGGGGTACATCATGGTGAATGTCTTTGAACTCATGGGTCAAAGAAATATTGTAGGTTATTAATGGAAATAATGAAATTGAGGATATTATTCAAGAAATATGCCAATAGAAGTTTAGTAGTTAGTAAATTTACCAATTGTTGATTTCTGAAGTATCAGTTTGTTTCCTCCTCCCACCCCCAACTTACTCTCATGTCTAGTATATGAAATAGAATTGAATCTTTGGTTTCACGTTCTTTGGGGTTAAAGCATAGTTTCATCAGGGGGAAGATGATACTAGAAAGTGGCTTGAGTTTCAAAATGCACCAAAAAATGAGAAATTTAACAAAAAGTATTATTTTCTTGGAGGTAGATCTGCAAAAAAGAAGGACATTATTTTAATTTTTTCGTGGTGTGTGTGTGAGAAATTTCAGGAAGGATAACAAACTCCCCTTCCCCCACTCTTTTTTAAAGCAGTCTCAAAGTTATTTTGGGAATGAATGGTTGACAGGAGCAAAAAAATATTAAATAAGCAAAGAGAGAAAGACAGTGGGTATCATCCTAGCACTTGAGGACCACAGAGCTACAGAATTAAGTATTCATTTGGGGATTTCAGCAGCTTAGACATCTTTGAGGGCGCCTGGGTGGCTCAGTGGGTTAAAGCCTCTGCTTTCGGCTCAGGTCATGATCTCGGCGTCCTGGAATCGAGGCCAGCATCAGGCTCTCTGCTCAGTGGGGAGCCTGCTTCCTCCTCTCCCTGTCTCTCTGCCTGCCTCTCTGCCTACTTGTAATCTCTCTCTCTCTGTGTCAAATAAATAAATAAAATACTTAAAAAAAAAAGACATCTTTGAATAACAAATATCATTAAACATTTATCATCTGAGAATGATTCTGGTTTATGTAGAGGACAAATTAAAAAAAAACACACACACACACACCATGGGGATATAGTCTTGGTTTTGTTTCATACAAATAGAGAAGGAAAAAGAATTGGAGCTTGATGTGGATTTGGTGTTTACTCTTCACGTGAACTGCCCTGAATATTATCCTGGCATTCAAATTCACTCACATAGAATATTATATATTCAGATGTTCCAATGATTAGTATACTGTGGGTGGTGATCCTTAAGGGTTCTTAAAATGAGGAATTTTATGAGTTGTACTAGTATTAGGAGAAAATGGAAAAAACAAAATGGCATGGTATGTTCAATGTTTCAAAGGAAAATATTGTTTAATGAAATTTATTTCTGTTTTATAAGTACACATTGGATGAGCAGATAATGTTGGGTTGTAAAATGTAGTTCTTACTGTGAGTCATGGTCAAAAATGTAAAAGAAAAATCAGTGTTTTTACAAAAAACATAAAAAACCAAAAAGGTACACTATTTAATGAGTTAAGTTTATCTGTCTAGCATATATGTGGTAAAGCCTGATTAAACTTTCTTTGGGGAGATGAGTGGGCAGATGCATTGGTGAAGAGCAATTCTCTGGTGCCACTGAGACATTTTGAGGTTGCACACAGGGTTCTTGGCAAGATGCACATCCCGTGGGTCCTGTGAAGATCTTCAAAACAAATCCTCATCAACTCCACTGTAAATAGCGCTTGAAAGTGGTCATAGTCACTTATTGAATACAGTGGTTCCTTAATAGATTGAAAACACTATGCATCCTCCAAGAGAAACTGATATTACTAGAAAAGTATTGGAAAGACCCTTGCACTAATTGAAAAACTTGTAAGTACCTGGTGCTTGAAAAGCTTTAAAAGTCTTTAAAAATGTCAGGACACAGCTAAGTGAACTCAGATTTTTTGCTTCCTAACCTAGTTCTCTTTCTACCACTAGATATTGTCCCTTTCTTTTTGCTGAAATGCTGGCCATATTGAATATTATCAGAAAACAATAGAATATTCAGCGATAGTTTCAAGTTAGTCAGGTATGGATTTTATTGCAGATTGAGGCTGTGACTGCAGGATGTATCCACTTTGAGCTCAGTTGGAGGTTTTGGCCATGATAATTATTTCATGCTGGTCTCTGTGGTAACAAAGAGGAAAAGTCTAGGCAAACAAAGAGATGGATTCAGAAGAACTTCAGCACTCCTTAGTAGGCTAGAGGTCAGATCTGTACTGCAAACAGCCATTTGCTTCCAGGTTCTGGTATATGCTCACCGGAGGCTTACCCATATGTCTGCCTCCCTCTCTCCTCTCTTCCTTTCTCCTCTTTTATTCTGTCTCTCTGTGTGTGTGTGTGTATGTGTGTGCTCGGAATAACAGATGGTAACACTGGCAGCAAAGGGATACTGTTGGCTATGGCAACTCTGCCTGTCTTTTAGGATATTGTACATCCCTAAGTCTGATATTTTACAAAGAAGAAAATTGAAGCTGCTTCTGATATTCACAGAGACAGGTGCTTGAAAAAAGAAAGAGAGAAGCAGAGAAAGCATATTGCCAAAACTATTTATTATTTCTGTATCCCAGTGCTCCTCTAGGCTGTCATTTTACCCCCAGCCTTGCCTTCTGTAATGAGTTTGGTTGGTCCAGTTTCTGCTATTGGCAGAGTCATTGTGCTCCAGTTGGCCTGGCATTGTGACAGCATTTATAGCCTTGGAACCAGCACTGCTTTGGAGCAAGATCATTGTTTCTCATCTGTCTCTTTATGGGGGAAGTGGTCTCCATGCTGTGGTTATGATGGGCTGTCCATCATCATTTTCCTAAACTGGATATCTGCTGGTGTGGGGGATGTACCCCAGAGGTCACACCGTGTTTGTTTTCTACATAGTAAGATGAACTGAGAAATCCAAACAAATCACTTCTTAATTTACTTCACCAGTCTTCTACTGAGTGCCCAGAAACTAGATGATCTGACAAAACCGAATAGATTATATTGCTTAAAACCTAAAGTGAATGGAAAATTTAGGTTGTCCTTAGGGAATCCATGTTTAATTTTTTTCTGTTTGATTATTAATGTTGGAAAAGAATTGGAAGATAATTCATACAATGACTGTTCTGATGGTGGGAATGTAGTTATTTTTGTTATTCTTCCTCACATCTTCCTCTGATTTTTAAATATGTTTATATAATAGAAATGGTTTTTAATAATAACAGAACCAGTTTTTGTTCTCATGGGGAAAAATAGCCCAAGAGGAAAATTACAGATTTATAAAAGTAAAAGCATATCTAGATTCTTGATTTTGAAGAATCTGTCCCCAAAACAAACAAAAAAACTCAAAAAACTTAAAATGAGGAGTTTTTTTGTTACTTTTTTCTGACTATATTGTTTGAGACAACTTGTTTTTTGAAAAGCCTAATATTGATATCCAATATTCATTGAATACATATTGCTTTTAACAATTTATTTTTTATTTGATTTTATTTTTGAAGATATAGTTGTCTTCATTAAACATTGAGCAGCATCCCATCTAGCAAGTAGAGGGGAGCTCCCTGCACTTAACCACTTAAAATATATATCTGAATTGTCTTCTAACTAGGGTTTTATTTTATTAAAAATTTTTAGTAATTTTACTTCAAACATTTCAAGTATACTCAAAAATAGGATATTATAATCAGCCACCATATACTTATCATTCAGACTCTATTCAGACTTTAAAAAAAAAGTTATTAAAAAAAGTCTATAAATGCTGTCTACAATGCCAGACCAACTGGAGCATCTACTACAGAATTCCCATTGTTAGAGCGAATGAACCAATATTGTTACTATTATTACCTAAAGTCCATTGTTTACATTAGAGTTCACTCTTTTTTTGGTTTTGTTTTTTGTTTTTAATTTATTTGAGAGAGTGAGAGAGAGCATGAGAGGGGAGAAGGTCAGAAGGAGAAGCAGAATCCCCATGGAGCTGGGAGCCCGATGTGGGAGTCGATCCCGGAACTCCAGGATCATAACCTGAGCCGAAGGCAGTCGCTTAGGCAACCGAGCCACTGGTGCCCTAGAGTTCACTCTTTATGTTGATTGGTTTCAAGGGTTATGAAACGTGCATAATGTCACTTATTTACCAATATAGTATTAGGTAGAATAGTTTCACAGCCCTCTGTTGTACCCTATGCATCACCTGATGAACCTCTCCCCTTTTATCCTAAACCCCTTGAAACCACTCATCTTTTTAGTGCCTCTATAGTTTTGCCTTTTCCAGAATGTTATATATAGATTTTTCAGATTGGCTTCTTTCACTTTCCAATACACATTTAAGCTTCTTTCGTGTGTGTGTGTGTGTGTGTGTGTGTGTGTGTGTGGTTTAATAGCTCGTTTCTTTTTATTGCTGAATTATAAATCATTTTTGTGAATATACTACACATTTTTTGTTTTTATCCATTCATCTACCTAAGGACATTCTGGTTGCTCCTAAGTTCTGGCAATTCTGAATAAAGTTGCTATAAACATGTGTGCAGGTTTTTGTCTTGACATAGGTTTTCAACTTCTTGGGGTAATACCAGAGTATGATTGATGAATCATCTAATAAGAAAATGTTCAGTTATGTGAGAAACTGCAAAACTGCCTCTCAAAGTGGGTGTAGAATTTTGCATTCACACCAGTAATGAATGAGTATTCCTGTTGCTTCACAACATTTTGGATTTTACCATTCTAATAGGTGTGTAGTGGTATCTCATTGTTGTAATTTATAGTTTCCTATGACATAGGATGTACTTATTTGCCATCTGTATATTTGGTGAAGTATTTGTAAGGTCCTTGGCCCATTTTTTTAACTGAGTTGTTTTCTATGGGGAATTTTAAGAATTCTTGTATATTTTAGATGTCTTTTCTCCCAGTCTGTGTCTTTTCACTCTCCTTTTATTTTTTTTTTTAAGATTTTATTTATTTGAGAGAGAGAAAAAATGAGCACGAGTGGGGATGGGGGGAAGTGTGGGCAGAGGGAGAGGGAGAAGCAAGCTCACCATTGAGCTGGGAGCCCGACACAGGGCTCATTCTGAGGAGCCTACAATCATGACATGACCTGTAGGCAGACACTTACTCGACTGAGCCACGCAGGCACCCCTCTTTTCACTCTCTTAACAGTGTCTTTCAGAGCAGAGTTTTTAATTTTAATGAAGCTCAACTTAACCAATTTTCTTTTCGTGAATTGTGCTTTTGGTGTTGGATCTAAAACATCATTGCTAACTACGTTTTCTCCTACATCATCTTCTGGGAGTTTTCCAGTTTTACATTTGCCGTTTTAGGTCTGTGATGCATTTTGAGTTAATTTTTGCAAAGATATATGGGTAGATTCATTTTTTGCATTTGAATATCCAGTTGTTTGAGCATCATTTGTTTAAAAGAAACAGTTTCTTCATTGAATTACCTTTTTCCCTTTGTCAAATATTATTTGAGTTATTTGAGTGGGTCTGTTCTGAGCTTTTTCTTCTGTTTCATTGATCTATTTGTCTTTTACAAATACAACAGTTTTGATGACTTTAGATAATACAACAGTTTGGATTATTTCTTTAAACTGTCTTGAAGTTAGGTAGTATTAGTCCTCTGACTTTGTCCTTCTCTTTCAATATTTGTTGGTTATTATGGCTCTCTTGCCTTTCCATATAAATTTTAGAATCAGTTTTTTAGTATCCATGAAATAACTTGCTGATATTTTGATTAGTATTGTACTGAGACTATAGATTAAGTTGGGAAGAACTGACATCTAGACAACATTGAGTCTTATCCATGAACATTTAAGATCTTCATCAGAGTTTTGTGGTTTTCTTCATTAATATCTTGTACATATTTAAAAATCCAATATTTTATCCTTTTGGTGCTAATGTTAAGTGCTATTATGTTTTTAATTTCAAATTCCAATTCATTGCTGACATATAAGATAACAGTTGATTTTTTATTAACCTTATATCCTGCAATCTTGCTATCATGTTTTATTAGCTCTAGGAGTCTTTTGTTGGTTCTTTGAGACATTCTACATAGACAATCCTGTCATTTGTGAACAAAGACTTTTTGTTTCTTCCTTTCCAATCTGTGTAATTTGTTATTTCCTTTCCTTGTCTTACTGCATTAGCTAAGGTTTTCAGTATGGTCTTGAAAAGTGGTGAGAAGGGACATCCTTGCTGTTTTCCCAATCTTAGGGGGAAAATAGTTTCTCACCAGTAACTACGATGTTAGCTGTAGATTTTTTATAGATGTTCTTTATCAAGTTGAGGAAGTTCCCCTCTCTTCCTATATTGAGTTTTTATTATGACCATATGTTGGACTTTGTCACATGCTTTCTCTGCATCTATTGATATGATCATATGATTTTTCTTTAGAATGTTGATGTGATGATAGTTTATATTAATTGATTTTTGAATGTTGAACTAGCCTTACATACCTAAGATAAATCCCAAGTTGTTGTTTGTAATTGCTGGATTTGATTTTCTAATATTTTGTTGAGGATTTTTTTTTTTTTAAGATTTTATTTATTTGACACAGAGAGAGAGAGATCACAAGCAGGCAGAGAGGCAGGCAGAGAGAGAGGAAGAAGCCGACTCCCTGCTGAGCAGAGAGCCCGATGCGGGGCCTCGATCCCAGGACTCTGAGATCATGACCTGAGCCGAAGGCAGAGGCTTTAACCCACTGAGCCACCCAGTCGCCCCTTGTTGAGGATTTTTGCACCTATATTCATGAAGACTTTGTCCGTAGTTTTCCTTTCTTGTTATGTCTTTGTCTGGTTTTTGTTATAGAGTACTGTTGGCCTTGTGAAATGACTTAGGAAGTAGTCTCTCGGCCTCTTTTTTCTGGAAGAACTTGTAGAGAATTGTTATCATTTCTTCCTTAAATATTTGTTAGAATCCACCAGTGAAAACACTTAGATATGATGCTTTCATTTCTTTTTTTTTGTAGATTTTTAATTATTGATTTAATATTTTTAGTATATATTGATCTATTCAGATTATTTATTTCTCTTTGTGTGAGTTTTGGTAGTTTGTGTCTTTCAGGGAATTAGTGAACCTCATTTAAATTATCAAATTTGTAGGCCTAGAGTTGTTCATAATTATATAGCTATAATTATAATGTTATAATTCATTATCCTTTTAATGTCCATGTTAGTAGTATTGATGGCCCTTCTTTATTTCTGTTATGGTAAATTGTGTCTTCGCTTTCTCTCTCTCTCTCTCTCCCTCTCTCTCTCTGTTATCGTAGCTAAAGATTTAGTAGTTTTATTGATCCTCTTAAAAAAACAACTTTTGGTTTCATTGATTTTTTTTTATTGATTTCCTGTTTCTAATTTTATTGCTTTCTATTATAATTATATTTTATCTTCTGCTTGATTTGGGCTTATATTGTTCTTTCTCTCATTTCCTGAGGTGGAAGCTTAGATTACTGATTTCAGATCTTTCTTCTTATCTAATATTTGGATTAAATGCTGTAAATTTCCCTGAAAACATTGTTTTTATTTGATTCCACAATTTTTAATAGGTTGTCTTTTCCTTGTCATTTAGTTGAACATATTTTTAAATTTCTCGTGTGACTTCTTTGACTTGATTATTTAGAAATGTGTTTAATATCCAGATATTTCGAGAGTTTATATGAGCCCATTTTTTCTCTTCTTTTACATAACTGTGACAGTTCTTTCTAGTATTTTTAAAATGGTTGTTCTGGAATTTGCAATATACATTTACAATTAATCTAAGTCCACTTTCAAATAACACTATGCTGCATTACTATAAGGTAATATAACCTTATATCTAAGTATTCTCAGCTCCTTCTTCCTGTCTTTTATAATAGGAAATATAGTCGTTCAATTTCACTTATCTGCATACTATAACCACCTAATACATTGTTGCTATTTTTACTTAGAACAAATCATTGTTTTAACTATTAGATGAATTAAAAGAAACAATAAAAAATTTTATATTATGTTTATTTCTTCCATTTATCTTTCTTCTTTTCTGTAGGACTAAAAAACTTTAAACATTTCTTGCAAGGCAAGTCTACTGATGACACAATGCCTCAGTTTTTGTTTGAGAAAAACTTTATTACTATTTACTGTTTTTTTTCTAAATTATTTTATTTTATTTATTTGTCAGAAAGAGAGAGGGAGAGAGCACAGGCTGGCAGAGTGGCAGGCAGAGGCAGAGAGAGAAGCAGGCTTCCCGCTGAGCAGGGAGCCCGATATGGGACTCCATCCCAGGACCCTGGGATCATGACCTGAGCCGAAGGCAGCCGCTTAACTTACTGAGCCACCCAGGTGTCCCTTACTATTTACTGTTGAAGGATAATTTCACTTTACACAGAGTTGTAGGTTAGTGGTCTTTTACTTTCAATACTTAAATATTTCACTTCATTCTCTTGCTTTCATCATTCCTGAAGACATATATGATAAAATTTTTGTTCTTATTTCTCTGTAAGTAAGATGTAATCCTTCTCTGGCTTCTTTCAAAATTTTCTATTTTTAAAAATTTTTTGTAGTTTGAATATAGTATGCTTAGGTGTAGATTTTGGATTTATCCTGCTTAGTGTTCTTTGAGCTTTCTGGATCTGTGATTTGATGTCCGCCATTAAATTCGAAAAATCATTGGCCATTTTTACTTCAAATGTTTCATTTGCCTCTTTCTGTCTTTCTTAAGATCCTTCTGGTATTCCAGTAACATATATATTACACTTTTTGTGATCATCCCACAGTCCATATTCTGTTTTTTAAATTTCTTTCCTCTTCCTCCCCCTCCTCTTCCCCTTCTCCCTCCTCCTCCCCCTCCTCCCCC